>ML677350.1:6459285-6622318 GCA_007922305.1 Dermatemys mawii
GGGAAGCGGCGCGCGGTCAGCCGGCAGGTAAATAAAGCAGCGGGGCCCTGAAGGTACTTACCCTGCGCTCCCGCACCGCTACCCTAGAGCCCTTTAAATTCTGGGGAGATGCGCCGCCGCGCCCCAGGGCTCCAGCCGCGGGGTTCTGGTGGGGATTTAAAGGGTTTAGGGCTGTGGCAGCCGCTACCGCCGTGGACCATTAAACCCCCACCAGAGCCCCGCGGCTGTAGCCCTGGGGAGTGGTGGCGAGTCTCTGCCGAAGCCCTGCTGCCACTACCCCAGGGCTCCAGCAGTGGAACTCTGCAATTTAAAGGGCCTGGGGCTCCAGCTGCTGTTGGGAGCCCCAGGCCCTTTAAATTGTCTCCTGTGGAAGCCGGTCCCGGTACGGCGAACTGGCTCTTGCCGGTACGCCTTACTGGTGGCTACCGGCTTACTTTCACCTCTGATTACAAGTGAAAATATAGAGAATAAGACGTTATATAAAAATGCAGCCATTTGGCAGGAGGCCCAGCTAGACTTTAGCAGAACCCCAGATTCTAGAAGGGGTGATCTTTCTTCTGGGGATATTGCACCTGCTCAGCCACTTGGGAAATGGTGCATAACCTCCCAGGGTAGAACCAGCCCCTGGGAGCAGAAGCAAGGCAAGGTGCACCCAGCTAGGACTCTGTGACCTCAATACCCAGACCTCAATACCCAATAAGGGGATTGCTTTTTACAGCTTAAACCCTGGACAGTTTGTCTTCTGATCAGTTGTTTGCCCCAGTATCTCACAGTCCTTCCTGTGTCAGTGTTATCTCCCATGCTTTCGATAGTTCTGTATATACTTCTTTCTCTCTTCTCCCCTTCCATCTTTTTTACCCTCTCTTTTTTGCTGTTTATTCAATTCATTAGCCCCCTTTGCCCCATCTCAGCCCCATAATAAAATTAATAAACAAAGTTCTGTACTAAAGAAAATGATGCACAATTTAAAGAAACTTGAAATGAAAAAGTATTAACATTTTCTTAATTAACCAAAAACTTTCAAAAACGTCAAACAAAAAAGCTCTAACTGCTCTAACCACCATAATACTTGCATGTACTTGTATCTTAATAAATCAGTAAAAATTAAAAATCTGCAGTTACAGGGAAAAGGCAGATGTAGAACATGCTTTAGGAAACACTGGGTTCTGTTTATCCCTCAGATTGCTCCTGGTGACACTCTAAATATGCACATGGAACTGAGACCTTTCATTATACTAACTAGGGGAAACCCCTATAGTAGATAACATGTAAATTCACATAGCTAAGTGCAGTGTGTGTGGTTTTGGCTGCATACTCATAGATTCCAAGGATAGACGGGACCATTGAGAAGTCTAGTTTGGCCTAACTCAGGTGATAGAACTTCCCCAAAATAAGTCCTAGAGCATATCTTTTGGAAAAACATCCAGTCTTGATTTTAAAATTGCCAGTGATGTCACCAGTATCCTTGGTAAATTGTTCCAACGGTTAATTACCCCTACTGTTAAAAATGTATGACTTATTTCTACTCTAGATGTGTCTTGCTTCCACTTGCAGCCATTGGATCGAGTTATACCTTTGTCAGCTAGTTTGAAGAGCCCATTATGAAATATTTGTTCCCTAATTAATGGTAATGGGAATTTTGACTGTATTCCTACACTGCACTAAACCTGTAAAACTTTAGTAAACATTTGTCTTGGTTACATTGTTCATTAAACTTACATAGTTCCATTGAATGTTAATGGACATTTTTTTCTTGCAGGCTTGCCTGTTGCAATTCCAAACTTGGGCCCCTCCTTGAGTTCCTTGCCCTCTGCCCTATCTCTGATGCTCCCAATGGGTATTGGGGATCGAGGAGTGATGTGTGGTATACCAGAGAGAAACTACACCCTACCTCCACCACCTTATCCTCATCTGGAGAGCAGCTACTTCAGACATATACTACCTGGTAAGTAGTATAGCTCTGAAGATTGAAGTTGAGATAGGTGCTGTTACAGAACACCTGAAGAACTACATAGCTTTTCTTTTTTTTTTTTTTTTTTTTTTTTTAACTTCTGTGCCTACGTAAGACTGTGAAAGAATACGCTGCACAGTATTCCATATGAAAAGTTCCCTGGGTTCTTCTTCAAGTCTAATATATCTATTCTACATTTATAAAGTGCAGAGAATTACCTTTTCATTTAATGCAATTGCCCTTCCATTGGAGAGTGGTGGGGTTCTGGAAGTTGCCTGGGCCATTTTCTGCACTATTTTCTGCACAGGCTGTGGGGATGGCATGGGGCAAAGGGCCGTTGCCCCCTTCCCGAAAGCTGTGCCCCACATCCTTGCCCTTAACAGAGTGCTGAAGGGCTGTGCTCCCTCTGTTTTGCTGAGGCTTCCCAGCTTTTTACAGGCCTCAGCATGGTGACCATATGCTTCACATAAGTCTGGCTTGCCTTGAACAGCCAGCACAGATGCTGGCCTCCTGTCCCTACAGTGCACCAGTGGCCTCTCTCCTCAGACTGTCTGCGAAGGTGCCGGGTGGCTGGTATTGATGGGCAGGTCTACTAGGATTCAGGTTCTTATATCGAGCTGTCAGTCCCTAGTACAAAAAGGTTTGGGATTGCTGAAGAAGAGGTGGTGACTTAGTCCTTAGTGAAAAGAGCAAATGCCTTCATGTTACTCTTGAAAGATGCTCTCCCAGCTGATCCAGGAGTTGAATTGATGGGTTCTGGAGGAAGAACTGCAACCAGACGTATTGGCTGATACAGATGATTGAAACAAGTGTATAAAATATATCTTTTAAAATAAATGGGTAAATCCTGAAGGAGTTCCTCCAGTTTCATTAATCTGAACAGGAAGATATGGGCATCATCACATGGTATGAAATGTTCATTCCACTAGCAATCTTTTGAAGACTTTGTTGAGATGTTCTTATTTATAAGAAAGCAAAGCATGCTTATACCCAAACTGCTATGTAAACTCTTTCTGACTCCCTGTACTATGAAGTCTGGGTCAAGTGTTGCCAGAGGCTCAGCCATCCTGAATTTATCAGATTAATAGAGCATTTGCTGTAGTGGATGGAAACTAGCAGAGGTGACTCATCATAATTTTTACAAATGTAAACTGCACCTACATTGCCACCGGTAAAGTTGTATGGTGGTCACATATTTCTTTGTGATTGGGATGTTTCAGAATTGCCAAGAGTTTGTATTTGCAAGACTTACCCGAGTCCTGTCTTGCCGATTTATTTTCAGTTAAGTTATGTTTAAAGGAAACTGCAGTTAGAGTCATAAGGTATCCAGACCTTAATAAAGTGTGATGAAATGGATTGCAGTTGTGGATTATTACTATTTGAAAATTGATATTGTAAACTCACCCTCTCTTCTTTTCTTCCTTTTCTCTGCCTCTTTCCTTTCATCAGGTATTTTATCGTATTTAGCTGACAGACCTCCACCTCAATACATCCACCCCAACACTATAAATGTTGAGAGCAATCCAGCTTTATCTGTCTCCAATAATCCGTCAGCCCTAGATCCCTTCCAGGCCAATGGAACGGTGGGACTGGAACCAGGGATTGTCTCCATGGACTCGCGTGCAGTGAATACACACGGTGCTCAAAGCCTGCATCCTAGTGACAGCCATGAGGTAGCACTGGATACCACAATCGCTATGGAGAGCGTTTCGAGGGTAACCAGTCCAATATCTACTGATGGGATGACTGAGGAGCTTACAATGGATGATGTAGCTGGAGATCATTCACAAATCCCAAATGGCTCCCGGAATCATGAACCGTTAGCTGTAGACACGGTAGGCAGTAACTTGGCTTCAGATGCAGTGGGTCATAGTGGTGTCATACCCATTCATGGTAGCACTTTGGAGCTTCCTGTTGTCATGGAGCCTGAACACATTGCAGGCCGGGTAAGCGGTATATCGGACAGCACACTAAATGACTCCATACATACTGTGGCCATGAGCACCAACTCTGTGAGCGTGGCGCTCTCTACCTCACACAACCTAACTTCCCTGGAATCTGTCTCCTTGCATGAAGTGGGCCTCAGTCTCGAGCCTGTGGCTGTGTCTTCCATAAACCAGGAAGTAGCCATGGGGCCAGGCCACGTGGATGTGTCTTCAGACAATCTTGCCTTTGTACCATCATCTCTGCAAATGGAAGACTCCAATTCAAACAAGGAGAATATGGCTACCTTGTTTACCATATGTGAGTGTGCAAGTGTGCTTCCTTCTGCCTATGGGTAGCATTTATCATGTAACTGTTCTAGGGGATGAGAATATCAAGACTATTGCAGCAAGCTTTATAGAGGTCTTTTAGTGGGGGGAACCTATTAAGACCATTAAACAAACCCAAAACTGGAAAATTTGCAGTTGAGGATTAAACCTCCAACAACTAGGCATAATGGGTCATCATTTTAACATCATTCTGTTGTATCTGTATTCTCACTTTGCCTGGAGGAACCTTAATCATTACCCTGTGAACTTTTTGGCTTTTGTGGATTTCTTTAATGTCCTTTAAGGGAAAAAAAAAATTATTGCATGTTTTTTTAATTTGACTAGTTTTAATTACATCACATGTATTTAGAACAAGGGTAGGCAACCTATAGCAGGCATGCCAAAGGCGGCACGTGAGCTGATTTTCAGTGGCACTCTCACTGCCCAGGTCCTGGCCACTGGTCCAGGGGACTCTGCATTTTAATTTAATTCTAAATGAAGCTTAAACATTTTAAAAACCTTATTTACTTTACATACAACAATAGTTTAGTTATATAGTATAAACTTACAGAAAGAAACTTTCTAAAAACTTTAAAATGTATTACTGGCACATGAAACCTTAAATGAGAGCGAATAAATGAAGATTCGGCACACCACTTCTGAAAGATTGCACACCCCTGACATAGAATGACTTGTTAAGAGCCATGAGGAATGAGGCACTCAACAGAAAAGCCAGAAGGAAGGGGAAGGGGCATTATTCTAACTTTTCCAATGACCCCTACGAAAGGGTTTTTGTGTTTTGAGGCTAACTGATCTTTCAAGAGGAAGAGTTCGGGACTTTCTCTAGAGCATGTCGTCCCTTCTGGACTGCCTGAAGGGTAGTGCTTGAGATTATTACAAAGTTCATTTCCTGTGGTGGAGATCTGTGTTTATCTAATACTTCCATCACCTGTCTGGCTGGCTTGCTGCTACCTAACTGTGAGGCTGGATTTTAATGTGAAGTTATTTAAATTTTTATGTTAAGTTATTTAAATTTCAGCATCATGGTCATTATCTGGTTTTCATCTTTCTCTGTCCTACTACACCCCATTAGAATCCCTGATTGACTAGTCAAGCATTTGAAGAAGACTCACATTTAGTTTAAAAATCTCCACGTTTTGCATGATTTTATGTGCGTGTAGAGATTTTTTTAAAAAATCAGATCTCTCTGATATCAAATGATTGAAAGGACTTGACAAAGCATAAATTGATGGCATTACTGAGTGCTACTCTTGTATGTCTATACTGCACAAAAAAGGTATGCTCTTATTTTGGGTTAGCTAACCTGGGGTTGAAACAGTGATGTAGACACAGCAACTGTTTTAAACTGGGGTTAGCAGTTTGGTATGGGCTTTAACTTGAGCTGCTGATCTCAGTTAAAAGCAGAGTTGCTATGTCTAAGCTGCTGTTTCAATCCCAATTAGGGAATGCAGGTTAGCTAATCCAGATTAAGAGCACACCTTTTTTTGGCAGTGTAGACATATCTTATTTTTTATTTGTAAAGAATAACTTTCCAGCTGAAAGCTTTCATTTTAGCTTTTTATTTTACTTCTGAATAAAATGAGTTGGTGGCCAGATATATGAAAGTAAGGAGGGAAGAGATTTTTTCCAGTTATTTCAAGTGTGATTTCTTTTCAGTGACTACTGTGGGAGATCGGTGTCTCTTTTCAGTACTTCCATTTTACAAATGGGGAAAATACAAAGCACACACACAGGCTAATAACTACTCACACATTTTGAGGCTAAAATTATTATTTGTAAAATACTTGGAGATTCTCTAGAGAGGAGTACTAAAGTTCATGTAAAGTATGGGCAATGAATTTTCTCATCCATTCCACTACGAGATGTAGATGTCCAGTTTTTTTAAAAGTTAATGATGCCATTCTAAGTGTTCTTTGTATTTTCATTAATTTCCTTGCTGTCTTTCATTTTTTGAACTAGGGGCTATTTCATATTATCAACCCGTTACTGCAGTTGTTCTAAACATGGGTGTCATCCTTATGCATTAATCCATTTTAATGGCAGCCCTGTGCACTCATCCATCTAGCAATGGATATGCATATGATCATATAGTCATTCAATATGTATTTCTTATAGGGCCACGTTATGATATCATTATTAATTTTTGGGGCAGACCATCAGCTGGTATAAATTGTCATAGGTCTTTTGACAGCTGTGACAGTTTGTACCAGCTGACCACCTGCCACACTGAATATACCTAATACCACAATTAGTCCTACTGGAGTTGGTGAGATCACTTGGGGAGGTACTACTCACTCTGAGGAAGGGTATTGCAGTTTGACCCATAACACGTTAATTCCAGGATGCACATACAAATCTGCCATTGTTTAATTTTTATGTAGCCTCTTTCCAGGTGAAGAGATGAGGTATTATGGAAGGGTGAGGATTGTCAGCTCTGTTCATAGCGAAGTAGAGCAGCAAGCTCTTTATGTGACAGTCATAGTGTAAAATACTTCTCTGGACTGTATTTAAAGTGGATGGAAATACTATAGAGATTTATGTTTAGTGACAGCTATTGGAAATTACTCCATTGAGAGCTCTTGGGAAGAAATTTCCATCCTTTCACTGGCATTCTATAAATTCAATTTTAGTGATAGACTTCACACAGTATAAGTATATACCAATAAGTCTCTCTACAGGGGTTTCATTTTCTGCTGGAGTGAAGGTGTGTGTGTGGCAAGATCATAGATAGGAAGCTTAAAAAAACCCTCTAAGATGGTGGTGAAATGGAAAAATTCTGAAGTCTTAGCCTCCCTTCACTTAACATGTAGACTGCTCTACATGTAACATGTAGACTGCTCTACACACATGAGCAGTCTACATGTTACTTGTCAGATGTGCTGAATATGGAAGTCAGAAAGATGGCTAACTGCCCAGTATTTTCCAACTGCCAATAAATCTTATTCCACCTGTGATTTCAAATGAAGCAGGTTTTTTTACCACTTGGATCAGTACCAGTAATAATGATGCTGTAATAAGAACTCTGCTTCAGTTTTGTTGGTGATGCATAAGGAAGAATAGCGGCAAAGGGTCCTGTGGCATCTTATAGACTAATAGACGTATTGAAGCATAAGCTTTTGTGGGTGAATATGTGGATTGCATCTCACGAAGTGGGTATGCACCCACGAAAGCTTATGCTCCAATATGTCTGTTAGTCTATAAGGTGCCACAGGACTCTGCAGCTTTTGGAGATCCAGACTAACATGGCTACCCCTCTGATAAAGAATAGACTCCCTTTTCCACTAGTATACTGGGTATGCAGGGATGAGGTTAGAAAAACTTCTAAAGTCAGTAAAGTAGGCAGAGGCATCGCAAAGCAAATCTATGTGGAGTAAGAAGGGGCCATTTTTACATAGTAGCTCTTCTAACTAAAACAACATATTACTCTTAATGAGGTTAAAATCCAATGAAGCTGATGAGTTGCCAGTCAGAAGAAGCCTATAGTCTGGTCCTGGTAGGATTTCTCCATTCCCAGCTCTGTCATAGATTTCTTATGTGACTTTGGACAAGGCCATAATTTCTCTTTCTTCCACTCACCACCTATAAAAGGGGTATAATAGTATTTCCTTCCACCTTATGTCTGTCTTGTCTAGTTGGATTGTAAGCTTTTTGGCAGGAACCGTCTCTTACTGTGTGTTTCTAGAAGGCTGATCACAGTGGGGCTTTGTGTCATTGGTCTTGCTAGGTGTTACTGTAATACAAATAATACCTCACTGATCTGTTTTGTCCTTTTTCTACATGCACAGGGTGCACGCTATGTGACAAGGCCTACCCATCAGACTGCCCAGATCATGGGCCTGTAACCTTCATTCCTGACACCCCAATAGGGAGCCGAGCCAGACTTTCTCTCCCAAAACAGCTTGTTCTCCGGCAGTCTATCATGGAACCTGAAGTAGGTAAGGAAGATCTATTTATCATATATCTCTACACAGCAGTAAAACAAATCCCAGTGATATTAATATAGTTATGGAACACAGTAGGAAAGATCTACACATTAAGAAGTGTTCCCCTCAGACAATCACCATGATTACTTGCAGTGGGGAAGAGTGTCTTGGTCTGTGGCGATGATTTTGGGCTTTGCCTAGACTAGGGTTTTAGGCTGCTTATTAAATGTGTTAGCTAACACATTGGATAGTCTTGTGTAGACAAGGCACTGTGTATTTTATGATGTGCTAAACTAGTCAAATTGAAGGCTGGAGCAAAGCCTAAGCTTCAACTCACCCAGCTTAGCACATGTTAAAGTATATACTGCCTTGTCTGCACTAGACTTTCAGATGTGTATGCTAGTATGTTGTAACGTCTAGTCTAGTCAAAACGTTAGTGCAGGAGATTTATTTGTTTCGCTTTAGTAACCATTTAGCAATAAATAGGTCTTGCAGTATTCCTGTCTAGGCAAAATACTGTTTTCAATGCTGGAAATGTTGCGCAGCCACAATAAGTAAAGTATACATGTAAAACTTAACATTAGACTTGCATATTTCATTCAAGGAGGTATTTAGTCTCTTTTGGAAGAGATTGTTGATGTGTTGAGGAGTAAGGAGCCAGCATTTCTGAAAGAAGGCTCCAGTTCAAATTGAACAAGATCGAGGTGGTGTAAATCTCCATAGCTCCACTGAAGTCCAAAAATTTAGACCGACTTACACCAGCTGAAGAACTGACATGTTCTGTCTGGACATGGTCAGTATTGCCAATCCTTCCGCATCTTGAGTCTTCTTTTTTGAGGAAGATTATCAGAGATATTGTGATGAGGCAGCTCTAGCAATAATGAGTCCTAACTTTCCTAATACCAGTCAGTTTGGTTTTAGACCTGAATATGGTATAGAGGTTGTACTAATTGTGTTGGAAGATTTTCTCCTTGCAATGGATAAAGTTCAGGTTTCCAGTATGATGCTACGGTGCTAGACCTGCTAGCAGCTTTAGTACTGTTGATGTGCCAGCAGATCATAGCTGGGCTGATTGATTTGCTTTCTAGTCTGTGCAATCCATTTTTATTTTTTGGGGAAGCCACCTGGGGTGGGAGGTGGGGATAGTATTGGATGATTGCTCATTTGCTTTAAAAAATTTTCTTTTAATGGGTTTTATTAAGTCATCCTTCCTGTTTATTAAGTAATTAAGGGAGTCAGTGAAGCAGACTGGCTTTGTTACCTTCAGTATGTGGATTACACCCAGATTTAGGACTCCATGTAATCGAATCCAGACTTTTCAGTTAAGTAACTTTCCCAGTGTCTGGATGAAATTGGAGCTTGACAAGAGCTAGCTGCTTGAGGTTTAACTTAGAT
Organism: Dermatemys mawii; assembly: GCA_007922305.1. NCBI lineage: Eukaryota > Metazoa > Chordata > Testudines > Dermatemydidae > Dermatemys > Dermatemys mawii. Next base: position 6,468,828 of record ML677350.1, read on the forward strand.
AAGATAGAGATACCAATTGTAGTTTGGGAAAAACAACCAGAAGAAAAAGCAGAGTTGATATCTGACCACTATTCATCAGTTAGGGCTGGTCTACACTGGGAATTTACATTGGCATAGCTATGTCTCACAGGTGTGAAAAATTCACACCCCTAAGAGACATAGCTATGCCGACCTAACTTTTGGTGTAGACAGTGCAAGGTCGACAGAATTCTTCCATCAATTGGTAATTGGGGAGGTGAATTACCTGTGCTGATGAGAGAACCTCTCCTGTTGGCATACGTAGAGTTTACAAAGAAGCGCTAGAGAGACAGTTGCAGTGGTTTAGTGTGGATATACCTTCAGGTTTGCTAAATCTGTAGCTGCTTCTGGGTGTTCTGGTAGTAGAATTGCTCATGTGCTGCCTTTTCCATCTGCATTTGGCAGGTTGATTGGGACTTTCCCTTTAGATGTGGACCTCATTATTATAATCCATTTTACCTTAAGATTGGATTATTGCACTGCACTCTCTGAGGGTCTGAAGACTAGTTGGAAACTTTAGCTAGAGAAACTGGTTTGCTTAGTGATGCTTCTTGGGAACAGATTACTCTTGTGCTCTGTGAGCTTTCTGCTTTGTTCCTGGAAGCTATCAAATGCATTGGTGTGGGGCTATAAATATAAATGTGTAATAATAATAATAATAATATGGATACAGGAATTTCTCTTCTCATCACAGAAATATATTTGCTTCTGATGAGAAATGCAGAAGCTACTTAACAGTCCCCAGCAACAATTCTGGCAATTCATAGGGATTAGGTAGGGTAAAGTCATGGGAATTAGGTAGGTACTAAAATGATAATTTTCTGGTTCTGCAGAAAATGCTGTAAAATCTTTAATGGATATAAATGGTCAGGACCTTAGTTTTACAGCTGAAAGTAAATGACTTGCTTTAGAAAACAAAAATAAATATTGTAATTAGAACTAACTGGCTCTCAGGGGTGTTTTATGATGGTGGTGGCCCTTGTTTTTACAATAATTGTATCCCATCTGTGGAGCATAAGGTTTTATGGTCTGATGCCCAGGTATAAACCTCAGAACATTATCTCACGAACATTGCATCTTTTAGTTTTGTTTGACTTGTTTAAATAATTGATTCTGCAGTCAGTGCCTTTCTGCTGATAGGTGTGTGGACTCGGGAGACCATTCCTGTGAGGACTTGCTTTGGACCTCTGCTTGGGCAACAGAGTCACTCTTTGGAAGTAGCAGATTGGACAGACAAGGCAACCAATCATATTTGGAAGGTCAGTGTATGTCAAGTTTCCCTATATCTTATGTCAGTGTCAAAACTGCCAGTGTGTAGTTTTAACTGTGACTTGAATGCTCTCTCTTTACCCCAACCCCAAATCAAGGCTGTTTTTGTGTGGGGTATATATTTATATATATATACACACATACCACCAGCTGTGCAATATGGCCTTTGCCACTAGTGACAACTGATATAACACAATGCACTGACAGTTAAACTTGTAACATAATGGAACATTGTCTAGCTTAGGGCTAAGTCCTGGAGTGGGCTACTTGTGATGACCAATATTCCGTAGTGTTGCACACTGCGTTCTCAGTTGTACTCCTGTAATCAATACTGTTTTATCTGGTTACATTGCAGACTGTGTGGAGTCCCCACCAAAGTGATAGGTCATCTGCTATTGGAAAGCACTTAAAATGTTTAAAACCATTCTAGGCCATCCATAAGTGTCACCAAGGTTTCCTGATCTCTCAAGATCAGCTGATTCTGACACCCTTGACTTTCTAGAACCAGCTCTGTTACTCTTGACTTTCTAAAATCATCAACTCTACAGTGGCAGTCAAGTGCTGAGGATTCAGCAGTCCAGGTCCAGGAAAAACACATGCAGTGGAATTCTGTGTCTGCTTTAAATGGCTCAGAGGTCTGTAGATCTTGTCTAGAACAGTGGTTCCCAAACTGGGGTTTGTGAAATGTTACAGGGGGTTCTTGGGGGAAAAAATTCCCTAATGGCAGACAGAGCTGTCCCTAGGAATCCGGCATACAGCCAGCAGTCTGGAGCCCCTGGACTTCCAAGAGCTAAGCAGATCAAAGCAAGCACATCTATCCACTGAGGAGATTTAAACTTCAAGACTTCTTATAAGAAATGGAAAGGGAGGTCGATATTTTTTGCTGTTTTTAAAAATAAACAAACAGCTAGTGTTGTTTTTAAAATGATTATGAAGAACAAGTTTAAGCTTTGTTGTAACGTGTGTTGTTTATCTGGACTGCTCAAGACCTGAATGCTTGTGTAGGAGGAACTGTTTGAGTTGGCTTCTTAAATTCCTTCCTGTTGCTTAACGTCTGATACTCCTTGAAGAAAAATAGGAGCCTTAGCTTATAACAAGCTTACTTCAGAGAGATACAGGTTACGTAAGTGAGATCTTAGAAGTGTGGTGCCGTTTTCATAATGTAATAAAAATACTGTAATGATCAATAATAATTATAGTGTGTCATGAGCATGTCATAAAAACACATTTTATATTTCCAAGATCACTGCTTTTATAATTTATACTCAGGTAAAGGAGAAAATCCCTGGAAATACTCATTTTTAGGAGGAGGTTTGTGAGGCTTGACATTTTAGTGAAAGGGATTCGCAGGTTGTTAAAGTTCGGGAACCACTGCTCTAGAATTACCAAGTCTGATGTTGAAATCCTGGCACTACTGAGTCTGTGTATATAGGTGACACTGTAGTCCCTAATTCTTTGGTGTCTACTGAGTCATCACTCCCAAATCTGGGTCTCTTCTCTCAGAAGTGTGTTCTTCCTCCAGTATCAGATACTTAGTCTTATATAAATAGTACTCAGACGTGATGTCTGCTGATGGTTTACTTGCAGGACCTGCGTGATAGCTGAATGAGGATATAGGAATTCCTTTTGTGGGAGTCCCTCTAGACAAAATCAGTAGATTTTTTCAGTAACCGGGTCAGGGTTCTGAGTAGCAGCTGCCATGAGCTTTCTTTGCTCTGAAACACTAGCTGAGATGTTTTTGTGCCAAGATACCGTAGCACTGGAACCTTGGAAACCATTCCCAGGCCCAGACTGAGGGGGCTCCAGTACCTACTGAGTCTCATTCAGTGCTGCAACTCTGAGAATGAATACAATTGCTAATCCAGTGCTGATGACCTGACTTTGAAACCATCCAAGGCCATTGGTACCCAGAGACAGCTAGGTTCCAAACGCTGGTATCAATGCTTTGGTCTGAAGACAGGCCACCAAAAGCTTTCCTGGAGTCCACACCCCTATCATCTGCTGATGCTGGATTAATAGTTCTCGTGCTTCTCCTGTTGATATTCAGTCAACTACATATTGACAGCTCTGAGCTTCCAATGAGCAATGCTTCATTATTTAATGAAAATAAAAATGTGGCAGCCTTTCCAGGACCATGCTGCCTTTGCACCAGAAGATTGAGCCATCTGGTGCCATGTCTTTGGAATCTGTTCTACTGCATTGCCAGGAAGACCTTGGCTTTTCATCCTCTGTGTGTGGCAGGCAATCGGTGTCCAGTGCAGATCCTTTGGAAGTGTTTTCATGTTGTTTTAAACTTGCCTCCAGGCTCAGTGCCCAGTGGGAAAGCACTTAATTTGTAAAGTTGGGATTCTCAGCCGCCATTAAGAACAATTCCTTGGGATTGTTTTGTTTGCTATTCCTTGGCCAGTCTGCACATGGCATTTGCTACCAGTAAGGTGGCATTGGCATTATATTTCCTCTCCTTCTGAGAGAAACTCTAGCCGTATTATTCCAGTTCAGCTCACCACAAATATCCATGGGAGGCTTTCATTTAAGCAAATTTAATTTAAAAAAAAGCGAGAGAGCGAGCGCGGGTGCGTGAACTGTTTGCTGACCTGTGCTGTGGACATCAGGTTGTTGGTGCATTCAGGTCTGTATCTAGATTTTGGTACACGGACAGGCTCCTTACCAGAGTACCTGGTGATACTTTTATCCAGACTTATATCTATGACCGCCATAAAACTGATTGATTACAAAGGCAATACTCTCACCTGAGACACTTATGTGATAGTCCATATGGGAAACATGATTTTATTAGTGTCCTTAGCCCAGTTTCCAGTCTCAAGTCATCTGTATTTTCATGTCATACTGGCTGCTAACTTGTCTGTATTTCCCTAAATCTTCCTTATGCCTTTGTGAGGACTTGCACATGTTCATTCATCTGGGAACGTCTAACATATTCAGGTGATACAAAAGCAGCATCCATTGCATGTCTTATTGTTTTGGTTTGTTTTTTTTCATAGAATTTGCAAAACTGTTACTCAAAACTCTGTAGGTGTCTGCAGCAAACCTGTGCTAACCAGTAGGAAGGGGAGGCAGGGGAGGAATTTGTACTGTTGTAGTGCTGGCTCCCATAAGGAATATGAGGTCCCAATGGTGTGACGACTCTTTTCTCTCTACAGCAGGGGTGGGCAGACTGGGTATGGAAATTGTATGGCAGGCCATGAATGCTCATGAAATTGGGGGTTGGAGTGCTGGAGGGGGTGTGGGCTCTGGCTGGGGTTCAGGTTCAGGGATGGGGCAGAAATGAGTTCAGAGTGTGGGAGGGGGCTCCGGGCTGGGGGAGAGGGTTGGGGTGTGGGCTCCGGCTGGGGGGTAGGCTCTGGGGTGCAGGAGGGTGGGACCGAGGGATTCGGCAGGTGGGAGGGGTAAGGATGGAGCTGGGGCGGGGGCAGTATGTGGATCCCCGTCTGCCCCTACGTATAAGAACTGGAGTGGGACATGCTACCGCTTCTTGGAGCCATGGCACACTTGGAGCAGGGCAAGCCTCGGACCCCACTCCCTGGCAGAAGTTTGAGGGTCAGATTAAAACATCTGAAGGGTTGAATGTGACCCTGGCCTTAGTTTGCCCACCCCTGCTCTACACTAAAGAAGTGTGATTGTTGCAAGGCCTGTTAGATGGAGGGATCATGGAACTTCTGTGCAAGGTACAGTGTTACCCTCTGAGGCTGAAGACAAACTCAGAGGAGAAATGACATTTAAAATAATCTCCTGTAGCTCTGGTGTCTCTATATTGTTATGGCTTGGTTCACCATTGCGGGGAACCAAGATACAGTGAAGTCAGATGGTAATTGTGTGGGAGATGTCTTGCTGGAAAGGGCTCCTTTCTCAGTCTGGATAAGCAATTCCTCTCCTAAAGAAAGGGATCAGCTCTGACCAGTCATTGCCACGTATTATCCTGACACTGTTTGTTTTGTCTTTTCTGTCAGATGTACCACAATGGCGTCCTGGAATTCTACATCATTACAACTGATGAAAATGAGTGTAACTGGATGATGTTTGTACGCAGAGCCCGGTGAGAGCTATAATTTACCCAGATCGAGCAGATATGGACCTTATCGTGTTGTCCTTCAAAAAAAAAATAAAAAGACTACGTATTATTTGTACTACCGTATTTCATAGGAGCCCCATGCACCAGGATTCCATTGTGCTAGGCACTCTTTGAACACAGAACAAAAAGACAGTCCCTACCCCAAAGAGCTTATGATCTATGATAAGGCAAGAGACGAGATGGATACAGACAGATGGGGGGTAGGGAAAGCGTGGGGGTTTGACACATATAAGGAAACAATGAGACATTGTCTAAATAGACTAGACAGACACAGGATGGGGGTTGGGGTGGAACACAAGTAGAGTGATTGTGTTGCTACCAAATGTCATTAGTTGCATTATTTGTTTATTTGGAAGGAGTTATTTACAAGGGGATGAACTAAATGGAAGGAAAAGGGAAGGTGAGGGGTAGGGGTACAGGGCTGGAGAGTAGGAGCAGGTGTGGAGTGAAGCTGGGGGAAAGGACTGTGAGGGAGGGGTAGGCTTGGTGCAAATAGCCAGTCCCCTTCACTCCATGTGACTCTGAAGTCTGCCTATGTGATAATTAAAGAGTGGTGCTGAGTGAGCCTTTGAAGGATTTCTAGGAAGCTGGGATTGTTGCTAGGAGAAAATCAGTAAAGCAGCAAGCAAGAGGCTGGGCAAGGTATTCTGAGGGGGGAACTAATTTATATGGTAAAGTATCACTCCGAACCTGTGAACTGAATCTAGCCATTTGTCCTTTTAAGCCTTATGCCAGCTGCTTCTTTTGTGAATATAGTGGTCTATTGTTGTCTCTTTCCTTCCTCACACCTTATAAAATATATCTGTTAAGATGGCATTTGCTTGCTTTTTTGCTTTATACCTTTACTAATAAGATGCTCCCAGGTACTGCAATGTGGGCTAAGACTCTCCTTTTGTTCTGTGGTTCCCTGCCTTTCTCCTAATCCCTATTGAGAGCTGTGCCTTTTTTTCTGCTTGGGAGTCTGCAAGGAGAGCTGTCCAAACTGATGGTAATGATGCCCCACAAGTGGGTCAGTAGGAAGGATATAATATTTTCCCTATTACTCCATGAGACACAAAGCAGGTGGTTTCTGTAATTCACTTCATCAGGCTAGTGAGCGGGAACCAACAAGTTGCTCCTGACCTTGAGTCTGCTAGCAAAGTGGTGCAGTGCTGCTTGCATGTTCTACCGTTGATCTGCAAGGCCAGCAAGACACTTATTGCCTCCTGGAAAAGTTTGCAAGTGCTTTAAATTCAGTTAATTCTGCTTATAAGACTCATTTTGTATTTCTCTTTCCTTGCCATTTTTATTAGGGGTATTAGCAGGAAAAAGGATCTTAGTTCTCTTAAGAGGTCATCTGCTAGTTTCCTCCACTTTGCTCTCTCTGATGTCAGTTATTTTCACAGCAACCAATTGTGATGTCACAAATGCTTGATGACTTTATAGGGGTCTAAGCACTAGGAATAAATGAGCTTCATGTCATCATTCCTAGTAATAAAGAATGAGGGAAATGCTAGAATGGCAGTTGAGAAGAACTGTTTCTGAAATGAAAATTCCCCACAGGAATTTAAGGAGATTCCATTGTCTTTTAGAACTACTGCTAGCTTTGCTTTCGTTCCCAAGCTGACAATTTTGAAAGGTGTTTAAAGTCTCCTTTGCTGGTGTAGGAATCGGGAAGAGCAGAATCTGGTAGCTTATCCCCACGATGGAAAAATGTACTTCTGCACCTCGCGGGACATCCCTCCTGAACAAGAACTTCTCTTTTATTACAGTCGGGATTATGCTAGACAGATTGGTAAGAAGACAGACACATTTATTTGATTTTATAGACAAAGTTGAACTTGAGCTCCTTTTTATATGCTGTCTCTGGGCACTGTGAGTAAGGATTTCCTTAAATTTTTTGTCAGCACTTGGTACTGAGTGGCATTGTATTCCTAGAAGTGACAGAGTCCTGTGGCACCTTAAAGACTAACTTAAGTATTAGAGCATAAGCTTTCGTGGGCTAATACCCACTTCGTTGGATGCAACCTATAAACTTCAATTCACTACGTGTAAATAAGAGGTTCTTCACTGTTGCTATAGCAGCCTTTTAATTTCTCTCTGATCAGAATCTAAGAGATTTCATATTCCAGCAGGACAGAGAGAGTTGTTTCTGTCATCCATAACTTGGGAGTGGAAATAATAGAATGTGTAAGATTCTCCAGATCTTGAGCAGTCATAACAGATATTAGTGTAATGCTCTTCATAGTTTAAATTTCCACATAACAAATTCTGGTGAATTTAGTGCTTGCAGAAGGATTAGGGCACGGAGAGAAACTATTGTGTAGTACCAAATGCAGTGCAAGCTTCCCTTCATCTGCATGACTTAGCTGAGAGGCTGATTAACAAGCAGGGAACTCTAGGTCCACCTTTAGTTTTCAGTCAGGAGGAACCAGACACAAAGGAGGAGAGAATTTAAAGTGACCGCTGCTTGTTCTTTGGACTTCAAGGGTTGGAGGATGCTGCTCTTGCCCATAATTTAGACTATGATAGACCAAAATCTTAAGTCCTTACCCAGGTGTATTTAATCTTTATTGAGGCAAAACTCCCATTGAAGTTAAGAACTGAATAAGATCTACCAGAATTTGGCTCAATGCTATTACTACTATAAATATATTGCACTTACTTATATAATGTCTTTCACCCAAGGATCCCAAATACTTTACAAATGTGAATAAGCATCAGTATCACCCTTTTATAGTTGGGAAAACTGAAGCACAGAAACTTGCTCAAGCTAGCACAGCAAGTGACTGAGTCAGTGAAAGAATTCTGATTTCCCAGACCTTTGTCTATTGAGCTTATTACTTCACTTGAAGTGCAGTTCATCCATGCCATAGCATATGAATAACTTTAGCTGGCGTTCCCAAAACTCTTGGGTAGAACAGGTATCATAACCCACTGTAGTCTGTTGCTACCCATTGAAGCATGCATAAGACTTAATTTAACAAGCTATAGGAAAACCATGGCACTTGATTATATGTAATATCAGAGAAATTGAGGAAGGTATGCAGCTATGTTATAAAGTGGGCCAGCAAATTGAGTGCGTGAAGGAATGGTGTGTCTAATCAAAAAATGCTTTTGAGTTATAGGTGTTCCTGAACACCCAGATGTGCATGTCTGTCATTGTGGAAAGGAATGCACTTCCTACACGGAGTTTAAGGCCCATCTGAACAGCCACATCCATAGCCACCTCCCCAGCCAGGGGCACAGCAGCAGCCATGGATCGGGCCACAGTAAGGAAAGGAAGTGGAAATGTTCCATGTGCCCTCAAGCTTTCATTTCTCCTTCCAAACTTCATGTCCATTTCATGGGACACATGGGCATGAAGCCACACAAGTGCGATTTCTGTAGCAAAGCTTTCAGCGATCCCAGCAACCTCCGGACTCACCTCAAGATACACACAGGTAAGGCGGATGGCATTTTAAAGTCTGACTCAGGCCATTTCACAAAGAGTGTTGTTTGAAGAGAAGTAAACTTACTGCTGGCAAAAGGTGCCAGATTATCAGCCATGGAGACTGAAATCCTTTGTTCATTCACAAAATAAGCCATATGTATACAGCAGCAATGCAGCCTTACCCCAGCTACTGCCTCTTTATGCTTTGGCATTGACCTGGAAGGACGGTCTCTCTCTTTAGGTACTTATAAGGCCTCTAGTACCTTAGTATCTAAGGACTGCCTAGGGAGTGAGAGAGTAACAGTCTCCAGGTCCATTCTGTTCTTGACCCTATGCGCTGAGACTGCTAACATGAGTGCCAGTTATGCTGGGAATTGTGTGATGTGGACACCTCTCCACTAGGAACTGGACCAAGACCACTGCCTCATTTCCATGTAAACTGCTGAACCCTTGTCAGGTGGAAACTGCCTTTACTCAGTAATCCACCAATTATATATTGATTGAGGTTTATGGCTTCAGCCCTAAATTCCAGGATAAATTGCTTTGCTCTGATGATAGGACTGAAGGAGCTACAGTTTCCCATGTGAACTTTTCTAAGACAGGACATTGAAACTACATATCTTTGCAGACTGCCTTAGTTAAATGGGTAACTGGTGGTGGTGGTAATTAATGCCTATATAGCACTTTTCCACAGTATAGCTCAGAGTTTTTGAAATAAGCATCATTATCCCAATTTTACAGATAGGGAAACTGGAACAGAGTGGTAAAGGGATGTAAGAACAAAAGAATAGCTATATGGAGTAGACCAGTGGTTCATGTTGCTCAGTATCCTGTTCCCTAACTGTAGCCAATTCCAGATGCTATGAACAGAACAGGGCAATCACAACAGTGGATGGGTCAGTTGATATAGTCCCAGCATCTGGCAGTCAGCAATCTTGGCTAACGGCCATTAGTGGACTTGCCTAAGGTCACCCAGCATGTCAGTGGCCAAACCAGGAATAGGACCAAGGCAGTGTTCAGTGTCCCAATTCTAAATCTTGAAATACCAGTCTTAAGGTCAAGCACTGAACATTTAATGACAGCACTCTTGCAGTTAGAATACTTTCCATTCAGATGTACCCCAAAGTGCTTAAAATATTTGATTATACAAACTGTTCATTAGATTTACCTTATCTACATTGCAACTGCAAAGACCTTTTGGCTGGACCCAGCATGTGGGTGTCCTGCCTCTTTATAAAGCTTCCAGCTCTGGAGTGATTAGATTGAGCCCAGAAATCAAATTTTGATGGCTAGCCATGCAAGCACAGATGATTGTTTTAATAAGTTGTCATGCTGAGTTTGAAATAGCTGCAGGAATAGACAGGTGAATTCTTAATCTGTTTCAGGGAAAGATTTTTCTGTAGTGAATGATGGGGTTTTTTTTGGAGACATTGTCACTCTGTGTGCGCACGTGTGCAATTCTAGGTCAGAAAAATTATCGCTGTGCCCTCTGTGACAAGTCATTCACCCAAAAGGCTCACCTGGAATCGCACATGGTCATCCACACGGGGGAGAAGAACCTGAAGTGCGATTACTGTGACAAGCTGTTTATGCGGAGGCAGGACCTCAAGCAGCATGTACTCACCCACACACAGTAAGTGATCTTAAGTATGGCAGTTAGCCAACAGGAAGGCAAGAGGAGGCCTAGGGAGTAAATAACAGATCTGGACAATAGAGAATACTCTGTGAACACACACAGAAATCTGGATTCAAGATAAATATCACTAAAGTGGATTCACTTTATTATAATAATTATTCCATTATTATATTCCATTATTATAATAATTACCATTATTATATTATTATATAATATATTATATATATATATTATTATATATATATATATATATAATAGTGGAATATTTACTAAAGTGGATTCAAGATAAATATCACTCTAGGTTATGGAGAAGTGCATCTTGGTTAACTCTAGGATGACTCTGTTGTTAGCCATCTGATGAGGATGGAATATTCTGACAGGAAAGCTACCATTGAACCTTCCAAGGCTTCTGCAAAATTTGCTTTTCTTACTGCAGGGAAAACCCAAATCATCCTGCTTGCATTCTCAACTCTCAGTTTTGGGAAGGAAGGTAATCCCCGTTTTTTGTCTTCAATTCTCAGCTGAAAACTCTAAGTTCCAATGTGACCATGCAGAATCAGAAATCATGCTACAGCCTCTCACCAGCATTCTCACATATCAACTCCTCATCCAAGTCTTTGTCTAACCAGTCCCAGTCCCCACCCTGGGATCCTCATCCACTCTGTCTTCGTTTGGCCCCTGAGCTCTTTGTCTGAATCTAATTCCTCCACCCAGCCCCCTTCCTGCTCTTGTCCTTTATGCATTTGTCAGGCCGATATATTCTCCACAGTGTCGGAGATAGTAGAGGAGTATTTGACAGCCCAGGACAGGCAGTCTCCCTGCTCCGGTATTGTAGCAGTTGGTCATGAGCGCCAGTGCTCAACCCCCAGTACCCTGGTATGGACCAGTGCAGACAGAATCTTTAGAGAATTTGGCTGCCAAACTCTTAATATGTGTCTACTGAACAGAGATTTTTCAAAGAAATAAGTCTGCCAAATTTGGACAATTCTTCCTGGGAACAACAGGCAGATCCCTGGTACCAGGGTAACCATCCTGCCAAATTCCAAGTTCTTGTGTTGGTGTGGAGTTTTTGTTAACCAAACTGTTCTGGTCAATGAATTCTACCCTAAAAGAGCTTTATCTTGGTTTATAACAAGGCTATACAGTTGTTGGCCCTAGTGGATTTATTGCCAGTGTGACAAAGCAACTTACACTGAGGATATGGAGCCTTTGTTTGCACACAGTGAGTTGTAAACCCTGTGCAGCTGTGTCTCACTCTATATGCGAAACCATTTGCGAACCTGTTTCTTTTAAAATAGGAAGCGCATTGTAACAGATTAAAGTAACCCCCTTTCCCCAAACTCCTCTAATCACTTACTTACACAGCACCGCGATTTACATTAACAGGTCTTGTTTATCATGAGGAAAACCTGACTTTTTTTCAATCCCTTGTAGAGAACGGCAGATCAAGTGTCCCAGGTGTGACAAGCTGTTCCTGAGGACAAATCACTTGAAGAAACATCTCAACTCCCATGAAGGGAAGAGGGACTATGTGTGTGAAAAATGCTCCAAGGCTTATCTAACCAAATATCACCTCACTCGCCATCTGAAAATCTGTAAAGGCCCCACATCCAGTCTCTCAGCCCAGGAAGAGGAGGATTCGGAGGAAGAAGAATTAATAGAGTCAGTGAGGACTGAAGACTGTAGGATTAACAGTGGAGTGTATTCAACAGATGACTCTCTCTCTCGCCATAAGTAATGAAAGAGGGAGGAAAAGTTGCTCCCCTTTTCCCAAGTATCATGTTTTTATCAGTGAAACATTATATCCCTATTTAATAAGCCCTATTAAACTCTGAATGAGAAGGGACAATGCACTTATCTGTTGACAAGGAACAAGTTCCTACTAAGGAGATCAAAAATAGACTAACTCTTGGCTTTTGTAGATTTTCCTCAAACACTGACAGGTTAAGAAAAATCACATTTCTCCATTGTTTGGATGGAAGAATCATGAAACAAATGTGATTTGGTTACCATAGGAACTTGTTAGGCAACAGTCTTGAACTGACAAAAAGCCATGAAAGTATGTTGGATTTAAAAAGAAAAAAAAAAATTGTATTTTGACACTTTAAGGGTTTTGTGTTCTCTCGCTTGGAGGCACAGAGCATAGTACAGAGAATTCAAATGCTCAGCTTTCCTTCCAGAAGTACAAATTAAATGGTTAAAAAATAGTCTATGAAATCAGCATCTAAGTAACTACTTGAAAACAAAAATTGTATAGGAGCCCAACATTTAGCTTTAAGACAAGTATTGCATCTTAATTTCCAGTTCAATAGGAGATGAGGTATGTAGTGGTCCTACTTAATTCCCCATGTTCTCAGTTTTGATGGGCTGATTTGGCTTTCCAAACACCAGCGGCTTGTAATTGTCCAGATAGTGTATATTACTCATAATTGAGCTGTAAACCATAGCCACCTGAGGTGCTGGGGATGATGGGAGGGTTTGCTGCTAATGTATTTATGGAATGGAAATGTATTTCATTCAAACCTATTTTCCTTTTGGAAAAATGAAAATGTGGCTCTTTTCCACTGTGCTCTTTCATAATTACAAGTCTCCCTTTTGAAAGTTTCTGAATTTATGCTTTTCTAATCTAGACCATAATGGAAAAAGGCAAAGCCTCAGCATATGTGTCAACATTTGCCACACTCCAATTCTGCCTTTGTAGGGTTTGCTGACAGCAGCATTCCCCATCAGATGGGAGTCCTGTGTCCCTGCAGTTAAACAGCATATGCAAACATGATTTTGAAAAACTGTCCTGTCAAAGGCAGTTTCAAAAAAATGGCTGCTGAGGGCCTGTCAACCAGGTTGAATTTAACAGAGCATGGCAGAAGGAGCTCTCTGCAAGTAATTGAGAAGACCTGACTTAGGTATCTAACTCCATGAGAGGAGCAGGGCTCTAGCATGTTGCCAGTAGGCAAAAGCAACTAGAAAATAAATAATTTCAAACAGAGCTGGAAGGGCACACCTTGAGTTTCTGAAAAAGGTCAAAGAGTTATTTTACAGTAAAGCACAACTGCTTTGGAGAAACAATTTGCATCTCAGCCCCTGAACGAGCACATGATTAGCAAGCACTCCATTATGTCTAAAGCATAAAGCTTTAGAAAACAGGCACTTTCCAACTACTTCTGCACATCATACCTTGAAAAGCAATTGATTTTTCCTCCCTTCCAAAAGTTACAAGACAATTAGCTGAAATCATGATAGTATTAACTGACACTACAGTACTTTCACAACGCCTGGGGGTTCAAATACACATCAATTTTAAAAAAGCACCAGTGATCCAGCCCAAGGAGTATGGAATTTAATAAGTTTTCTAGTATTTTTTTAAAATAGTTTTGATCTATACTGATTGATAAAGCTAAAGCAGTACAACTGCCCTAGTGTGTACAAAGTTATTCTCAGATGGGAAAGGGAAATAAGCTGCCTGTCACCTTTGTGTAATTACAAACACACTAGGACTTATACTGGTATAAGGCAGTATATTGGTAAAAACAAAATACCACACAGGCTAGCCTCACTTTAAAAAGGAACTAGAAACAGAATTTCTCACAGATCATCATCCCAGGAGCCGACACTTTACTGTAAGATATTGGCAACCAAGAACCCCAGCATCTAGCCAAACCTAACAGAAGGATACTTTAATAAGAAGGGTGGAGTCAAGACAGAATCAGACAGACAATGTCAAGACTAGAGGTTACGGATGGACTACTTGGGGAAAAAAAATCCAGTCATCCGCACTCCTCTGGAGTGCAACTAAAGCACTTAGCTTGCTCCCCTGCCTTCAGCCTATGGCAAGAACAGACAAACCTGAAATGTTTTCAGACTTCCAAACTTGAGCTTACTAATTAAAGTAAGGACAGGACAGCAAGTCCTCCACCACAGGCAGCCAGCACTGCGAGAAGTACAAACCACCTTTTTAATTTTTATCCTGGCAGGATTTAGTTTGTTGTGTCTGTCTTATTTTAAAATGTGACACACTGAAGGAGTGTTGTTTAAAGATTAAACACCACCAGGTAGACATTTCTATTATGGACATTTCATATCTATTAACTATTGCTATCCTAATCCATAGCATAATTAGGTAAATCTAACTAGAAATTGTTTAAAGTTCTTTGTGCTCCCTTCAGTTTAATATAATGTGTAATAGTTGCCATCCACCAGTTGAAAAACAGTGTTCTAAGAGATGTTAATCTTTCAAAAGCAATACTGGAAATTTTTTAACCAGCCCATCCTCAGATTACTCCTGGAGGAACTTAAGCATTGTTTGACTACTTACACTAAAAGAGTTTTTGTTCAGCCTTTGATTTAAGTACTATGTCAATTTTCAGTTGAAGTAGTTTTCATTTGCAAGTAAAAAGAAATCCATTCTTCGTTACAATCCTTTATATACCCTCTACAGTAGCACAGTGCTTTCTTGCCAAAGATATATTACTTTACAAGAGATGTTTACAAACACATGTGATGTTCTATCCCCATTTTCAGTGCACACCTCACTTAACTTTTCCAAGTTAGAGAGAGGCAGGAACTTTTTACTCCTATGCCTCAGCCACAAGACCATGTTTTCCTCCCATTAGATGAAAAAAAGCTTCAGATTGCAGGAAACTTGATACACTTCCATGAACACATTCCAAACCAGTGGGTGCAGAGTACATATTAACTGTAGTCCCAAAGCATACTCTGGTCTGATGTTTTGCATTTATATACCATCTACGTGAGGTTTGATCCGTCATGATTCCATTTCTGCTTCTGGACTTTTGCTGCTACTGCTGGCAAAGGAGTTGCTAGTTGCAGAGTTTGTATTAGCAGCTACCAGCCTCTCTCTGCTTCCAAAAATGTTATTCACTGCAACGTAAGAGATTACATAAATGCCAGTATCCTGGCGAGAAGA
Source organism: Dermatemys mawii (assembly GCA_007922305.1). Lineage (NCBI taxonomy): Eukaryota > Metazoa > Chordata > Testudines > Dermatemydidae > Dermatemys > Dermatemys mawii. The sequence continues at coordinate 6,484,177 of ML677350.1, forward strand.
TCACTATAGCAGCTAGAACACAGTTTACAGTAATGAAATGGGAATCAAACTTAATGAAACCAAGTCTTGAAAGCTTTTTTTTTTCCCCCACAGAATCACTGGCCACTGTTCTGTGGTCATGTTGCAAATGGTCTGATTGTTCTATCTGAAGATAAGTGAGAGAAAGGCAGGTTGTTTCCTATGTATGTAAGTGGAATCCATCTACTCACAATTGGAATTAGGCTAAGTTTTGCATAAGGTGTTATGCTTAAAATGTAATTCTAGTTTTAAGGTTTAGATTTTCATTTGATTGCTGCATACCTTTAAAAAGGTAGATCCAACATCACTACCGTTTATTACACATGAGAGAACAATACAATATGGCATGAGGCCAAAACCTGTTCCAACTGTAGCAAGCCACATGTAAAAAAAAACACTTTTGTCTATTAAAAGCCAGTGGTACTAAAGACAAAATATAAAAGGTAACTGAAGGTCCTCAACCTCAGCCATGCAGCCAGCATTAAAAAAACAGTACATCAGACTGAACCAAAAGAATAAGCTATACCAATGCCACCTTTGTATACACAAAGAAAGAATGTCATTTTTAACAAACACTGGAGGCTTCACTTAAAAAAAGTTGGTTTGGTTAAGAATTTGAAGATGGAATCCTGTTTTTTTTTTTTAAACACTTCCATTGTGAGGGTGCAATGCCATATTTCGAAGCATGAGATCAAGGCACCTATTCCACTTAGAATGAAACCTCATCAGGGCAGGGACTAATCTACCCAAAGTGTGTGGCAGACTATCAGCAGCAGAATAATAACGTAACAGGATGCTGGATACACCTCATTACCCACCGGAAGCATTTCTCTCAACTGCCTTGTTGCCTCATTTGAGGCTCTACTGAATATACAATATATTAGGGAGAAAAAATGGAACCCTGAAACTTTGATTAATGAGATTGTTACCTGTAGAAATACTGCTTATATCCCAGACTCGAAGCCCTTCTCTCTCCCCTCCAAAGGCAAAGACAAATGGCAAATCAGGGCAACAAGCTGCACAGAAGAGAACACCCTAGAGGAAAAAAAATATTGTTTTAATGTCAAAAAAAAAAAAAAATACCATAACACACCTTGACAGAACAAGTTAAACAAATGTAAGGCACCCCATGCCTCTTCAAAACTGATTTGGAATGATTTCGTAAAAATAATTGGCTATTCCATCCAAGACTTTAAAGCAGAGGCTGCCAGTCCTGTGCTGAATTGTGCGATGTGCTAATACTACCCAGGACAAGATGCCCAATTCATCCGAAGGGTTGAGGAGAACAAGACAAGCCTGGTTAAAATCAGAAGTGAGCTCTATTAATCATGGTTTAGACATAAACTTTCTTAGAAGTGACTTATAAGTTGCTTACCATTTTCATATCCCTGGAATGGACCAGACATGGTTTGTCTCCCATTATATCCCAAATTTTCACATATTTGTCAGCAGATGATGTCACAAGGCACCCTTTGATCTGACTGCTTAACTGGAGTCCTGAAAAGTTAGAATAGATCAGTTTAAAACAGCCATTTAATTGTTACATATTTTTCTTCCTTTTTAAAGGAAAGTCGAAAGAACCTCATATTCTCCATGTGCCTTAAAGAAAGAAGTGGGAGACAAAAACATTGTGCCCCCACACCCCTCCGCACTTAGTGAGAGAAGCAGGGATCCTTCTGGGTGTGAAAACCCTTCAGTGCCCCTTTCTCCTCCGGCAGTAACCAGGACCTCTCAGACTACAATAATGGCTCAATCCTCTCCTTCCAACTGCTAATATCTTACTTCTTGGCTTCTCTGACAACTGTCCAGCCTCTTGGCCTCCTCTTTCAACTATCAGTGAGAGACCTCTGTTTGTTATCCCAGACTATGCTCATTTCTGAGTCAGTTGCAGTGTGTGTTCATATTAGTATTAATAGTCACTGGTCCAGAGTGTGTGAGAAATTTTAAAAAAGTAAAATAAAAAAAGAAACACCATTGATCTTTTTTATGGTTTTGCAGAATCCTCTTCATGCAGGAATATTTTTGTGCAAACGACTTCCTTCAAGAATATGACCCAAACCAGTGAAATTTGCTTGACATTTTATTCATGCAATTCTATGAGAAAAAATGCATTATGGTCAAAACATACGTCCCTCAAAATACAACTCAACCAAGAGGCCATTTAAATAGCCAGCTTCCATGATTAGTACTTAAGGTTTTTGCTAAACAGAAGACTGCCTCTTTCAAACAAGTTCAGATTTACTTAATATTTAAAAGACTTATTCCAACTACACATTAATGGGCATGTTTTACATATAAAAGGAAGATATAAAATTTACCAGATACTTCCTCATTATGAGCTTTCAGTGTGAAAAGTGGCTTATTGGAACGAGCATCTAGACAGTACACAAAGCCATCTTCTGTGCTAGCCTGGGAAAAACATTACATTGTCAAAAGAAACTGCCATATCAGTTCACTAGAAACAACTTAAGAATTAAGTATCCAATCTAAAGTTTGTAAAATCCATCAAATTCAGACTTCATATTTAGTATCCTGAACAAGATAAACACACATTTCTTAAATAAGAAATTAAGCTTACACTTAAGTAGCTTGCACAGCTGACATGCCGCATGACTCAAACACTAGGTGATGGGATATGTGATGGAAACACTCGTGTTCATATCCTACACACTATTCTAATCATCTTTGTACAAGGTATGCCTTGTGATGTATCATTTGAAAAATCAACTTGCTGATCAGTAATATCAAGGCAAAGTAAATATAGCAACATTATATGTAAAGTTATGAACATAACCTAAAATCATGCCTGATAGTATATTTCCCAGCCAAGGGAGGGATGCAGGGACCAAGAGATATACATCTTAACTCCGTACCCTAACCCACAATTTTGTTGACCATTCATGGCCTGCCATACAATTTCCATCTCCAGATGTGGCCCTCAGGCCAAAAAATTTGCCCACCCCTGGACTAGTGTATGTTATCAGACTTAATGTAGTTGGACTGCCCAGGAGAGGGCTGGGCAGTATAAGCCATGCATTTTTGGTTGGGAAGTCTGTGAGAAGAAGTGTAGTATAACCAACGCTGGTGAGAGCCAGGGTGTGACTGGCAGGCTGCAGTTACACAACACACATCTGGAAGTGATCTGCATGCTGGAAGGCTGTTTGTGAGCAGTCTAGACTGGATGCTATGGCGACAAGGCATTGTAAGGCACCACAAGATATAGGGCAGGGGTGACACAGCCCCTCACTGATCTGGATTATTCCCCAGTATGTCAGAGGATATAGAGCCTTTCACCTCTTGGCTACCACTTCAAATCTATCCCCAGTCAATAGTGACTGAAAAGCTATCGAATGTCTGGTCTATGCAAAATGAGCTGTAGTCTTAGCAAAAAGGTGATTACTTCACTAATGCAATGAAATGCAAGTCATTTTTGGTGACTGTGAGCAAAGAAGTGAATGGATGTGGAGACTGAATCCCTGTCTAACCCTGGTTTTTTTCATTAAAATTTCAATATGTTTTGATCAGCTACACTTGAGACAGTGCCATCTAGTGCTTCAGTAAGGGATTAAAGTTATCTCATCTACACTTAAAATATTTGAAATACATCTCAATCAAGGGTATCAGTGAGACGTAACAGGGCTGCAGCAGAGGAAAATCTACTTCAACCACCAGAAATTAATGAAACATGGCTAAGAAACAAGTCTCCAGGGTGATAAGGAAACTGTACAAATCAGCTTAGTGATGGTGTAACTGCATTCATGTGAAAAAGATCCCAATTCATAAGTAATCAGTATTCTTAATTGTTAGTGGGTTATCAATGAAGTGCTGTTCACCTAAAGGGGGGAAATGTTGGTAGCTCAACTCAGCCCATGAAATAGCAATGACAGCAGCTGAACAGCCACACATTTATCTTTCATTAACAGGTAAAGTGGAACAACAACAGCCATAAGAATATATAATACACACTTACTAGGAAGTTACAAGGTGAAAAATGATTCCAAGTCACTCTCTCAACCTGTCCACTAAACCGCCAAATTCGATGGTTATCCTGTGGACTTCTGCAGTCATACAGGACAGCAGATCTAGAAGAAGTCACATCAGAACATTTCATGAAGTTTGCTAGGTGATCATGATAAACTGATGTTCTCACTAATATATTCCTGAATTTTAATGGAAGCAGCTTTAAAACACAGGAAATACTTTGGTTTTCAGATTCACTTCTGAGAAGGCAAATAAAAGGATTTATATTATGGGCCAAGGTGTTTCTCGTGGGCACAAGAGCCATTTTGTGAGACTAAATGAGGCAGATAAATTCCAATACAATCACTACACAGGAAATACTACTGCACAGGGGCCAGAATTATACACCAACATATCACTTCAGTATGAACATACATAATTTCACTTTACTAGTTTCAAATAACCAGTATGTTAGAAAATAAAATATCCGTTAGGAAATCAATTTATGAAAAATGCATCTTGTGGGTATTTTCAAATACACTTTCAACAGGAGATTAAGCTTTAGAAGTGGCTGGTGAGATTCTATATTTAAAATGAGCGAGAGCAGATGAGAATGAGTGGTTCATGTGGGACTCTGATCATTCTTATGTTGAACCCAATGGGGCAGAAACTCTTTAAGTGGCAGCAAGCATGCAGAAGTTGTTTGATGTTAATGAAAGGAGGAAAGACCATAGCTTTAGAAAACTCTTCAACTCAGTTAATATCCACAATGTAACCTATTCCAACACTATCTTGTAGCTTAAAAACAAACACACAAAAAACTCAACAAACATTGATCTGAAAGCCTCACAGCTTCCATCTCGCAGTAGAAAAGCACAATTTTAGCTACAGCGTAGCTTTTAATAGATTTACTTGACCTTTATGTCATGAAAGCACATTTCAACAAACATTTCTTTCTTAGACACTCTCCAGAAGCCTTCAACTACTTCTAGGTCATAGGATACTTTAAGGAAATCAGTACAATGGTTTATGGGTGCTTATAGCATTGGAAGACTGGCTGTAGATGACTTGGAGAAGTCTGCCCCAGGGAGACTGGGCATAGGAATAGACTCAAAACCATCCCAGAGGCCATCTAAATATTTTGAGAGAATGTACCAGATTTCTAAGATAAACTAAATGCAGCAAATGAAAAGGTGTGACTGCCTTGGATACATTTTCAAATGTGGTAATGTGAAGGGAAAGCATTAAAAACTAGAACAGAAATTTGACAGGAAAGAGCAGTTATGGAATGAAATTATGGTTAGTACCCTAAATCAGATAAAATTACTCCCCTCTCAGACAAATATGAGAACAGGTAGTATAGCCTTCTGAAGTAGCCAAATTCAAAGAGAATACCTAAATAAATAAAACAGTATGACTGGTATTTTAGCAGAGAACATACACACAGGAAGTATAGCTAAGAAACAGCAAAGTGACTGTATACCAAAGCTGGAACCTCTGTATTCCCCTATGACCGTGGTTTCCAAACTGGGGTTCATGAAATGTGACAGGGGATTCTCGGGAAAAAATTCCCTAATAGCGGACAGAGCTGTCCACAGGGACCCTGGGCAGCCTGGAGCCCCTGGACTTCCAAGAGCTAAGCAGATCAAAGCAAGCATATTTATCCACTGAGGAGTTTTAAACTTCAAAACTCCTTATAAGAAATGGGAAGGGAGGTGGATATTTTTTGCTGCTTTTAAAATTAAACAGGCAGCTAGTGTTGTTTTTAAAATGATTATGAAGAACAAGTTGAAGCTTTGTTGTAACCTGTGTTGTTTGCCTGGACTGCTCAAGACCTGAATGCTTGTGTAGGGGGAACTCTGAGTTGGCTTCTTAAATCCCTTCCTGCCATTTCACATCAGATACTCCTTGATGAAACCTAGGAGCCTTGTCTTATAACAGGCTTATTCAAAGTGACAGAAGCTACGAAAGTGAGATCTTGGAAGTGTGCCGCGTTTTCATAATGTAATAAAAATACTGTAATGAGAAATAATAATAATGTGTAATAAGCATGTCATAAAAACAAATGTGATATTTCCAAGATCACTGCTTCTATAATTTATCCTCAGGTAAAGGAGAAAATCCCTGGAAATATTCATTTTTAGGAGGGGGTTCGTGAGACTTGACATTTTAGTGAAAGGGGTTTGCAGGTTGTTAAAGTTTGGGAGCCACTGCCCTATGAATACTTTCTGTCTCTTTATATATTACACACAAAAAACTGCATTAAATGAACATTATTAAAGTCACAAAGTCAAGCACTCAAAAGTTAGCAAATTTGGAAATGATAGGAAGTTAGGAAATGGCAGAATGCCTGTGCAACTTTAATTCAGCACTCTTGTGAGCACAAATTAGGATACAGTCTTTAATTACATGATCACATCCTGTTTTTTCCACAGGACCCCTGTGCCTTCTGCGGTGCACAAAATGGATGAGCAGCTACTCAATATTTTGTCTTCTCACTGTGCAGCGTGTGGCCCCAGGCCTTATTCACAACACGCTATTCAATCCCTGCTCCAAAGAGAGAATCCCCTCATTGGCTTTTCTATAGCTCTATAGCACAATAGTATTTGACTGCCTCACAAACAATCTAGTTTTACAACACTTCTGTCAGGGGGTATTATCCCAGTTTTATGGATGGAGAAGTGAGGAACAGAGAAATTAATATCAAAAGTATCTACTACTTCTGGGTGTTCTATTTGAGACATATAGAACCTGATTTTTCAGAGTAGTTAACATTATATAGTGCTTAATATGTTCAAAGCACAGCTCCGACCAACTATAACTGCAGCTGTGAGTGTTCAGCACTTCTGCTAATTAGACCCCAGGGTCTCTAGTTTGGCATCCAGAAAATGAGGAATACACATTTAGTGGCAACCTGTGAAAAATTCAGCTTAAGTGACTTGCCCAAGATCACACAGGGATAGAATCCCATTCTCCAGGGCAGCATTTCACCTGAGACCATCTTTTCTCTTCCTGCAGTTCCCTGCTTCATTGACCACACACCTCTCAGTTTCTGCAAGAAATGAAACAGGGATCCTACAGACAAAAAAAGTCTCTTTCACTACAAAACCCCAGTTCATTCCCAGATCAGGTCCTTCCCATGTACCAAGTCAGGCAGGCATTCTGTGGAAAAAGTAGTATGTGATGATCATATAATTGAAGACTGTACCATAATGCAGACACAGGGAAGCCAAACTCAGGCTGCACAGGCAACTTTCATTCTAGCATTTCTGAACTTTTGAGTTCTTTACTTTTCAACTTTAATAAAGGCCTTTTTATGCAGTTCTGTGTAATTTCCTAGGCTTTTGAAAAAAGCAAAACTAAAACACCCCATTTCCATCATGTGGTAGCGCACTGACATGGCTCATCTATTGCCAGGATTAGAACCCTTAGCTCCACTGCAGACACACCTGCCACTTGAGCAAATAGTAACTGCTAATAGTAGGTTATCATCTGCTATGTGGAACATCATTAGAGGGGGATGGGACACTTTGCCAGTGTATTTGCTGACAGATAAGGAATGTTGAAACTCAGTCTTGGGTTCCATTCCAAGCTCTGGAAAAAAGTCTGCTCTAGGAGGCACAGACTTCTGCCCATTTCCCCCCCAAACATGACCCCTTTTGCCCCATCCTTTCCAACCTGTCCCTATTCTAATTCTGTGTCTGTTCCAGTCCCTAGCTCCATTTCTCAGGATTCTCATTTCATTCCCAATCACCGTGCCCAGCAAGTCCTATCCTCAGCATTCCATATACCCCATCCCAGCCACTGTCTGCACCCATTCCCAGTTCCACTCCCACTGGTTCCTTAGCCAATCTGTCACCCTCATGCCGCCTGTCACCTCCCCCAACCCACGTTCCTCATCACCATGGGCCCCTTTATCCCTCTCCTGGCTACCTGCCCCAGTCCCTTTGTCCAGCCATTCCCAGTTCTCTGCAACCCAGCTCCCCATTAGATCTGTTCTCCCTTTGCCACATCTCCTTCTCTCCAACCCACTAGCTCCACGTTTGCTTGCCCAGATAGTCCCCAGACTCAGTCTTCTCCTCACAACCTCCCACAGGTCTCATTAACCTAATCTACACCTCCCACAGGTCTGGTTTGTGTCCCTTCTTCATTCAAATCAGCCTACTTCCTCATCTGGGCTACCTAGGCTCAGCAGAGAGAGGAACACTAACAGCACAGAAGTCTCTACTGTGCATGTATGAACTGCAATTTTTCAAAGAATTATAAATTGACCAGATTTAGGCTGTTTTTCATGGGAATGAAGAAATGCACTTTCCTCAGCCAAAGGCCACCCCCTACTGCCAAACTTCAAGCATAGGATTGCTAGAGCTTTACAAAGAATATGTATCCAGGATTTTTGTTTATTTTACAGGGGAAAACATTTATCCCAACCTCATTTTTGGAAGCAGCCAAGCCATTCTGGCTGAATTAATTAATTAAAAGTTAGCATGAGGTAGACACCTGGCACGGAAAAACTTCATCCCAACCAGTTAAAATTTGGCAAAGTAATAAGCTACTGAAAATGAGGTTTTCTAATAGGAAGTATCCAGCAACCTGAATAAAAGGTGGAGCTACCAGACCCTCTTACAATAGTACAAAAAGCAAATATTTCCCCACTTACTTATCGTAAGATCCAGAAACAAGGGTCTGTGTTTCAAATGGATGAAACTGTAGCGTCTGGACCTAATAAGGACATTGAAAGTTTTAGAAATACACACTGGGATTTAAAATACTTACAGGGTATCTGTTTCAGTCAGTTTCATACAGGATAAGGTACAGCACTATTCCATATAACTCTGTTATACTTGTTGGTACTCAAGGCCTTTTCATAAAGCAGAGTATGCATCTAGCAATATAGAAGATCTATATTTTAGATTTCCAAGAGGACCTCACCAGAGGTGAAACTAGAAATACATATTCCTTTTTTTGCCAAAAAAGTTCAAAAAATAAGCTGGGGAGGTTAAAAAAATCTACTTCCAATTGGACAAAACCAATTGTACAACTAAGCATACAGTAGCAAAATAAATAAATAAAATAAATAAAAAGAGAAAGAAAGTAGTAAATGAGAAATTTGCCAACAGCAGTGATCTATGTTGACTAGATGATTGAGATTATATTAATAATTTTCACATTTTAATTATAAAAAGAGCTAAGTATTCCTAAAGCACCTGTCATCACAATATCTAAGTGCCATATTTTAAAACTAGGGCTGTCAAGCAATTAAAAAGATTAGCTGTGCCGTTAAACAATAATAGAATACCATTTATTTAATTAGTTTGGGATGTTTTCTACATTTTCAAATACAGTGGATTCCAGTTAATCAGGTCACCGGTTAATCGGGACAGCTAATTATGTAGAAAAACATGCAAAATATTTAATAAATTTCAATTGGTATTCTATTCTTTAACAGTGTGATTGTGATTAATTTTTTTGAGTTAATCGCGTGAGTTAACTGAGATTAATTGACAGCCCTAATTAAAACATCCTTGTGCTAGAAACATTATTACCATTACTTATTGTCCTATAAAGGTACTACTGACAATCTAACCCATTCCTGTGGATCTACTGTTCTGTCATTTATGACAGCACTTTTAGACTTCTCCTTGTCTTAAAACATTTATATTTTATTTGGATGAAAAGCATTTTAAGACGTCCTAATAATCTGAGTTAAAAATATTCCCTCAAACTTTCCAAGGAATAAAATAAATTAGATTTTGACAGAAACCAAATAGTGTCATGTACAGAAGTGATTCACTCAGAAAATTATGAACGTTTGACAGGGTGGCTATAACAAAGGCAGTTTTGTAACATTAACGTTTGCCACTAAGATTTCAATGTAATAAGTTGCAATTGTTTTTTTTTCTTCTATATTTTACAACAGTAGAAACAACAATATCCACATACCTTGTCTGTATGTAAAGTAAGGTTCGCTGCTGGTTTACCCACGGACATATCCCACAGAATTACGGTGTTGTCAGCTGAAGCACTTGCTAACACATTTCTAACAACATAAGCAAGCAAAAGCTTTAGACATTTACATCCATGTGAACAAATAGTGGCCCTACATCATAAATACACAGCCTGATTCTGATCTCAAGTAAGCCCAGGTCTACAGCCTACAACTTTCAAGAATAAAAAATAATCTGGCAGAAGAATACAACTAGGCATTTAATGGCAACATGTTACATATTTCTGAACAGAAAATCCAGTATTATACTAAAGGGATATACCTTTAATGTCCATCCCCCCCACCTAAAAATATTCTCCTGTCAATTATATGGTAACAGTGATAGAACTAGGAAATTTTAGGACTTATTCCTTTCTGTACATTTTAAGATGCAGTTTTTAAATATGAGCTACACTGTATAGATTTGACTATTGTATCGACATAGCTAAGAGACAAATCCATTTTTGGCAAGTATTTTCTTTTTCAGACACTCCACCAACTAAATAATTAATTGTCCAAAACTGCAACTCTCTTCATAGAACTTATAGGTTGCATCCGACGAAGTGGGTATTAGCCCATGAAAGCTTATGCTCTAAAAAATTTTTAGTTAGTCTTTAAGGTGCCACAGGACTCTTTGTCACTTCTGCAATTCCAGACTAACACGGCTACCCCTCTGATTCTCTTCATAGAGTATCTTACTCTGAGTCTGACAAATCATCCTACTGGTGTCAAAGGAACTACTTGAAAGGTTTTTACATTTGAGCCCTCGTTTCATATTGAAAAATTAACGGTGGTAAGGGCTGTAAATACAGAGATAACTTTAATCAGACAAAGCCCAAGCAGCAGTGTCAGAGATTTATTAAATGCACAACAAAAATCACCTTTATTTGTCTAAAGGTGTTAGATTTTATAATTTAACACACTGTTTGAAGCCTTCCCCCACCCTTTTCCATAGTAGAATGAAGTTCTTGACTGAAAGACGTCTGACATTCCTCCAAAACACTGTTCCTCCAAAGCAACGCCACAGAGGGAAAATTTACAAAAAGCACAGTGCAGATCACAACAGAATACAAATAATGCCAGTGAGACCCTTCAGCTAGAAAGTGATTTGTAGGCAGCTGTCATAGCTTGTCTTACTTCTTAAAATGCAATTTAAAATGCTGCACTGAGACTGCTCTTTGAGTTCTTGACTTGCACCCAACCTTTGCATTTCAGGATTAGTTTTTCCTGAAACATCCACTGGTGTCAACAAGGTTATATTACTCAGCACACTATAGAACCAGGAATGCCAATCACTTATTCAGCTTCGTACAGGGGCTTAATATTATACAAGGTCACACAAATTACTCCTACAAACATCAGTTGCTTTTAGTCATCATGAAATTGACTTCCTAGTTACACGCAGCTGGTATTAGCCATGATAAAGGCTGAACGATTGTACACAAACTGAGTGCCTTTGACTCAGCCATCACTAAATCATTTCTTACATCCACCTTAGTCTTTTGACTCATTCTTTTTGCAGTAGACAACACATGGCCAATTAACATCTAATTATTTCTTGTATGTTCAGTGAATATCTACAGGAGAACTTTTTCATCTGTAATATCCATATAAAACCAGGAGTTTTCAGAGGAGATTGCTGACACCTGCTGAAAATGAATATGCAGAACTGACAAGTGTATCCTCAAAGAGTTGTTAGCAGTAGGAAAAGCTCATACTATATCTAATAGGAAAAGCCATTTACAAGACCCTTGCTGGATCCTGTACTGTGTTATTGAAAAACAACCTAGGTGATGGAAAGAAGGGGTTAATCACCTTATGCAGTAACTGAGGTTCTTTGAGATGTGGGTGCCTATGGGTGCTCCACTTCAGGTGTGCATGTGCCTCTTGATCAGAGATTTTCAGTTAGCAGTCCCTGTTCGACCTGTGCACATGCCCTACGCTCTCCTCATGCTGGATACCAAGGCTATATAGAGTGTATGGGCAAAGAGCCCTCAGTTCCTTCTCCACCCAAACACCCCTTAAGGAACAGTCTGAAGCAGACAGGAAGGAGGGCAGGTAGTGGAGCACCCACAGGGATAGACATCAGAAGAACCGCTGCTACTGCACAAAGTGAGCAATCTCATCTTCTTCCAGTAGCGCCCTGATGGTTGCTCCACTTTTGGTGGCTTCCAAACAAACAGTTTCCCCTGACAGAGGAGGAAGCTTCAGAATAGAACCCTGTGCTGCAACCAGTACTGAAAAATCAAATGCTGCATTGAATCGGACAGCATGGATCAGGTCGTAATGTTTTGAAAACATGGCATTGAAGCCCATGTAGCCGTCCTCCATATTTCAGATACTGGTACATTCTTCAGTAATGCCACAGATATTTATTGCCTGTGGTCTGGTTGAATATGTTACCACCCCTTTTGGGGGGAGAAGTGGGGGCAGCGGGGGATGAACGCTTGCACCAACAAGTGATAATACACGCAGACAGCCACCTCAACAGTCTCTGAGTAGAAATCAAGAACGCTGTGGATCTATTCGTAAAAGAAATGAAGAGCTTAGGTGACTTCCTATATTGCTAGGTCCTATCTAAGTAGAAGGCTAATGCCCTTCTAACATCCAAAACGTGTAAAGAGGATTCCTGTAGATAACCATGTGGCTTCAGCAAAAATACTGGTAAATGAATGGACTGATTAAGGCAGAGCTCCAACAGAATCTTAGATAAGAATTTAGGGTATGGATGTAAAGAGACCTTGTCCTAAAAGAACACTGTAAAGGGTGGTGACGAGGGGGTGATCTGCCATTAGGGCTCCAATATCCAAGACACTATGGGCTGACATGATAGCTACTAAAAAGTCCATCTTTATAGATAAATGCACCAGACAACAAGTTGCCATTGGTTTGAACAGAGGCCTCGTGAAGTAACTGAGTATCATGTTGGGGTCCCAGGTTGGGATAGGGTTTCTAAACTGTGTATAAAGTCTTCAAACGCTTACTACACCTAGACAATACTGGATGAGCAAATATGGAGAATCCTTCTAACTGAGGATGAAGGTTGATTCACTTCTTGTCTCAATAAAAGCTCAACAGAGGGATCCCTGAAGGAGGACAGGGAAGGGGTGTGGAAGGGAGAGAGTGATGTAAAATGGATGGTATAGCCACTACCACCCAAATGTCTGTAGTGACCTGCCTCCAAGCATGTTGGAAATGGGCAAGGAGATCTCCAGACAGGGAGGTGGGCTAATGGGCACAGCATTAAATATATTTGGAGGATTTGAACTTTTGACCAATCCAACAAAACTACTGATTCGAAACAGGCCGGCCGGCCATGGAGAGCGGTTAGGCAGCCCTCTTTCTCTGAAATCTGTGTCTTTTTCTGGTGGGTTTGGTGGATCTCTGGAACCCAAAAAATGACATGTGGAGACCACCTCTGGGCAGTTGGCGACCTACTAAACCTTATCTCATACGTATATATATGCCCAGTGATCATAAAGTAGCCCTACAGTCCTTTAGAATGTGCAAAGACTCATCCGTGGCTTCAGAGAACAGTTTACAAGCATCAAATAGGATGCTGTCCACAGTGTTCTGTAGTCTCTCAGAAACCTTGGAACAATGATGCCCTGTGCATAACCACCGCTTAGAGATGGACCAGGCAGCAGCATCCACAGCATCAAAGGATACCTGAAGAACAGTTCTGGCCACCAACTGGCCCTCTGAGATAATAGACTGAAATTGCTCCTTATGTTCTTGTGGCAGATGTTCTATAAAAGCCATGAATCTGTTATAGTTTTCAAAGTTATATTTGGCCATAACAACCTGATAATTTGCAATTCTGAATTGCATGGTTGCCAACAATTAGGCTTTTGACCAAAAGAGATCCAGTCTTTTCTGGTCCTTGTCATACACAGTAGACTTAGATGGAGTACCTCTTCTTGGAAGCCTTCCCTGAATCCTCCAAAGTCTTCCCTTTCTTAGAGGAAGCCAGTGCCGAGGTAGAAGGGTCCACTGGATTGGTTCAGAGACCTGACTCAGAAGCTGGCCAAAGGCAGTGTTCCATCATTAGCAGTTTGAGTTTAACCTCTTTGTTTTCCCTTGTCCTGGGACTTGAGGGCCAAGCAGACATTGCACTTCTAGAAGATGTGGGACGCTCCCATGCAATAGGCACACTATATTGGCTGTCGCTCATAGGTATAGCCTCTCAGCATTTGAAACCAAGCAAGTCAGGCATGCCTTGTTAGGGGAGAGAAAATAAAGTCTCCTCGAAGAGAAAGAGAAAAGTAAAATAATCCTCAAACTACTTATCTAAATAACTAACTATGAAAACTCTCTTGATCACTAGAGAAATAGCGCAAAACCAGAGGCACACTCAAGGTGGACACGCTAAGGCTTCCTCTCAGGCCAAGGCAGTTGAGAAGGAATGGAGGATGGTTTAACCATGCACCCTTTTATAGTCTCAGTATTGGGCATGAAGAGGCATAGGACACATGCCCAGGCCAAACTGACACTGTTAACTGAAAATCTTCAATCAACGGCTCAAGAGGTGCAAGCACACCTGAAAAGGAGCCCCAAGAGGCACACTACTCAAAGAACTAATAAAGAAGCCATTGTTCTTAAGCGTAGGGGCCTGACCACTCTCCTTTTGACAAGGTAACTGTATGTAGCTCTGGCAATGGGAAGCGAACCCTAAAGCTGGTGTACCAAGCATCAGAGGACTCCACTGCCTAGTGTGATCCCAGGAGATGGAGACATATCTGTACTATGGTAGCTCCTTCATCCCAACTCTGGCACAAGGGGAAAAGCCAGGGAAAAAGAGGGCATGGCTTGGGCTTCCCTATACATCAGACACCTTGTCCATTGGAATTTGGAACAAATCAGAGCCATCTTTGGACAATTCTGATTTGTCCCATGGACCAAATCACGCCAGGACAGCAGAAGCACCATGATGGCCAAGAGCCACCTTTGTTTTACATTCAAAGTTGCAAAATACAAATCACAAAAAAACTGGGAGACGGTCTCAACTTTCACTTGTGTAGAGTTCAAGGACTTTTCAGCTGGATTAACTTCTGCATTATGTTAAGTTGATCCTTCAGTAATAAAGTTATAGGTATGTATAAATATTTCATACAAAACCATGTACACTAATTTATAGTTAGCTGTATGTAATCATGCAAGTGTTCTTTTACCTGTTTTGCTTATTCCATGAAAGGTCAAGAACTGCATCAGTATGCCCATCCGGATTCCCTTCCACAGATGAATTCTATATACAGAAACATTTTAAAGAGGTTTAAAAAAATTATAGCTTTCAGGAAAAATCATGTATTTATTATTCATTAATGTACGGTTGTATGTGCGTATTAGGAACAGCGTGATAATTCAATGTATTCCCACCTGCTAAAATCCTCCTCTCTGTACAGAGCTGCAGCACCTCCTCTGAGCTGGCTTCTTCTCCCCTTATCTGGCCAGCATGCAGCAATAGCTACTCCCTTTCGCCAGCTAGCACAGATTCAAATATTCACCAGTTGGGTCCTCACATTCTCCTTGCTCACTCCCGTTGTTCTGATTCCCACCCTGCCCCCTTCTCCTCAATCAACATTGATTCACCACCTCCTAATGCCTACCTTTTTTTAAAAAAAGTTAAGAAATGAAAGTGTTAAGCTACAAAGAATATTGTTCTGAGTAAATGGGAATCCTCCAGGATCCTTCCTCCTCCTATTTTTCCCTCCCCAACCCAGCAATCTGTAAGCGAGAGGAAAACTCTAGATTTTTAAATTAATGAAATGCTACTGCAAACATTACTCGTATATGTACAAACTTTCAGTAGCAAGTTACACAGAATTATCACCCTTCTCCAGTAGGCTTTTGGCAATCTAAAGGTCTGAGGGGGTAAAAAAGTAAATCCTTTTCTCAATTACTCAGAAGAGTAGGCTCTTGAGCTGGATGATATATAGATTAGCAGCTATTTGGATAGAGCCATGTTATAGTTTCTGTGAACTGCCCAAATAATATAATCTTTCAGATGTGGTGTCTCTGGCAGAGGTAACTAAACCAGACCTTATACATTAATTTAAAAAAAGGGGGGCGGGGGGATGCAAGTATGTGTGTGCATTACTGGGTTCACAACCTTAGACAAACATGGTCCCTGCCTGCAGATTTTGCAATCTAGACAGACCAGCAGGCATGCACTATTTACCTTCTTTCCCTTTTTCTTCTTCTTCTTCTTTTCTTTTTTACTTCCAAGGGAAAAGACTGGCTCTAGAGAATCCACTACATCAAGGTCCCAGACCTCAATAACAGGGGTCATGTTACCCACTGCAACATAATTTCCTGCAGAAAGAAAACCAAATGCCAGTTATAGTGTTTATTTAGATTAACATATGCAAAGAGTGCAGGGTGATACAACCAAGCTGTCTATAAATTAATGCCTATGTGCCCAGAGTCTTTCAATGGCATATTTTTACCAGTTGTACTTGGTTAGTGTCCATTTAAAGATACATCAGCAGAAAATGCCTGCAAAAAGGTATGTCAGAGCTCTAGAGTTTAAGGCCAGAAGGGACCACTAGATTATCTTGTATGACCTCCTGTAAAGCACATGCCGCTGCCACCACCTCCCAGCATCCCCACACCAAACTCAACATCTGAAATGAGACCAAAGTATTACTGCCCAGGGAGATCAGACTATTGTGTGCCACAGGAACAGAATAGGAGGGAGCATGGTGCACCAGTGTGCAATGCCCCTCCAGTGGCAGGGAAACAATGAAGTGAGATGCACCAAATAATCCTGACAAGTGACCTGCATTGAGGCACTGCAAAGGAAGGTGAAAATCCCCCAACATTACTGCTAATCTCACTTGAGGGAAAATTCCTTCCCGACCTTATATATGGTGACCTACTAGATCCTGAGCTTGTCAGCAAGAACTAGTCAGCCAAGCACCTCGGAGACAGAGAGACGGAATGCTCAGTGCCTCCTCAGAGCCCTAGCCCAGACCGTGCAATGTCCCTTCTCTAGCCATCGTCATCCCTGAGGCTTCAGAGGAAACAGATTTTTAAAAAAAGACAAAACACACACCAGAACAGCCTTCCAGAACACAGGGGAGCAAAAAATCCCTTCACGACTCTGCCATGAGCAGTGGCTGGCTGAAACCCTGAAGTATGAGCTTTAGGAACATAGGATAAACCAGAAGTGAGCCCCAGGGCTGTTGAGCCCTGCTGCCTACCATCACAAGCAATCCTGTCATTGTATTCAGAGCCAACTTTACTACAATTAATGATAAAAATACAAAGAAAAGTATGTATGGCCCCCACAAACTGTTAAATATAATTTTTAGTATGTTTTAAAATACATTTCATTGACTCTGTTGGCCGTGTCTTCTCTGAACAAAACCAAACACATTTGCAAACAAGAAGTCTAAGGAAAAGTTTTCTTTTAGTCTGCCTAATAGATTTGGTTTGCCATTGGTATTAGTATTGGTATTTTAGTTTAGTTATTTGGTATAATGACATTAGTAAAAGAACCCTGCAGATATATATGTAAGCATTTATAGCTCTAAAAAAGAAAATTGTTCACTGCAAGGGGATGTACCCAGCTCTTTGTGGCCCCTTGCTGGAAGCACTTAGGTCCTACTACATCCTGCTCCAGAAAGGAGCAGTGAAGGTGGGTCCTCTAGGCCGCCCTAGAAAAGTCAGAAGGAAGCAGCCAATCAGATCCCAGCAGGCTCAGGTAAAAGGAGATGCAGGACCTTAGCAGGTCAGTTCCTGGCTGGGACCAGAAAGATGAGGAAGCGTGCTCCGTAGAAGAAAGGAGCTTGATGGACTGCATTTACTGGACCTGGGAGAGAAAAAATATCTGAGAACTTTAATCCTAAGGTAATGGGCGAAGGTAAAGGCACCAGGTAGGAAGAGCCCCAGGGAATGCAGCAGCAATTAAGTGAAGGAAGCAGTATGTGACTGCTGTTTATAGGACTCCTGGGCTGGAACCTGAAGTAGCGGGCAGGCCAGGGTTCCCCCACTGGCTAAGGGGCCTAAGCCCAAGAGGGGGACAAGGCTCCTTCAGAAGCCCAAGAAGAGGGCCTGATTTAAAGGGTCCATAAACAGGGCTGAAGACCCTAGTGAGGGGAGATAGTTTGGTGAACTATGCAAACCCAGGAGGGGTTCATTTTTCAACAATGCGACTTTGCTGGAGGGCTGAGTCACTGAAGACCTATCTTCAAGGTCAGCAACCTACAGGAGGTGCCATGAGTGGGACAAAGATTGCAGTATCACACCCTGCCACTAGGAGGCACTCAAAAGGTGAGCACCCCCTGTTA
Organism: Dermatemys mawii; assembly: GCA_007922305.1. Lineage (NCBI taxonomy): Eukaryota > Metazoa > Chordata > Testudines > Dermatemydidae > Dermatemys > Dermatemys mawii. Next base: position 6,502,432 of record ML677350.1, read on the forward strand.
TGTTCACCATGTTTAATTTTTCCTCCCATGTCTTGGCTTTGCTTCTGTGTTAATATTGCTGTAGTAGACCATTATTTAGTCATGACATTTTAATTATGCAATTCATATTAAAAAATTGCTATTGTTAGTCAGCGATGATCTCTTTTGGCACCCTAAAGACATTTATTACCTGGAGATTCATCAGGATTAGGATCAAAGTTAAGCCACTCCACACACAGAGGGTATGCAGGTAAGAGGATATCATGGTGTACATAAAAGGAGTCCTCTTCATGATTATAAACTGAAAGAGAGAGAATTTGAAACACACTTGTCAGTGGAGAAAAAAAATTAGCCACTTTACATAGTACATTCCTACACAGTCAGACGGAGCAAAAATGAATATTCCCAATGTAGAGATAATGTCTGGAAGCTATATTTGTGATGCTGTCAGTTTCTAGCACAGAGCCACAGCCTCTCTCTATGTTAGGCACCACAGAACATTTACTTTAAGTGAAAATTCACCAGACCAAAGAATGGTGTACTTATCTACATCCAGTACATCCTAATTCAGTTTATGCCTTGCACACCTACATCATCTTCACTTGTGTTTGTGAGACTATTTTAAAACATCTGGTATATAAGAGACTTGCTACTTTACATGTATTTATAAAATAAGAATGACAGAGCACTGACAGGCTGATGTTTCACTGTACAGGTTCTCAGTATATTTACATAGATCAGGGTTCACTGGCATTTGTTAAAGTTATTTTATAAAGGTAAGAGCACAAGAAGTGTAGTTGTGCCAGATGCCAGCATCTATTCGAAAGCCAGAATAAATGGAGAACAGAGGATGCAGTCCTACAAAGCCACAGGGATCAGACTGGATAAGCAGAGTATTTTCTAGGCCTGCTTTTATGACCAAATATTGTTTACTCACGGTGAACCTCTAGATTGCAGTGGTCCTTATCAACTCTTCCACAAATGATCAGATTGTCACTGGGCTTAATCAAAAAATCTTCCTGTTCATATTGCTCCTAAGGGCCAAGGGAGAGAGAACTTAAGGAGTTCAAAAAAATCAGAAATTTTCTGAAGCATGGAATATTTTTTCTTACCACTAACTGAAAAAAGGTCAGGTAGCCAAGCCAGTGAGGCCATCCTACAAGGTAAAGGGGAGAGAGGATGTGCCACAGCAGTGAGACTAGACAATCAAATGAGTTGAGGGAACATTTATGTGGGCCTAGATGGATTTAGTAAAGTGTGTCAGTATTGAAAATAAAACCTTCTACTGAGAAATACCCCTAACACAATAAGACCTGCTACCCAAAAATCTTTCCAGATCCCCACAATCACCAGCTCTTCAGTTCCTATTCCCCCATATATGGGTATCATTCCCACATGGTCTACACACCCTAAACTTCTATATAGTTTAACAAACCCTCCTTAAATTATTAGCCTACTCTAACTGCTTAGCCAGAATTTTGGAAACTACTTTGTCTGGATTAAAGTGTACATTTGCTGTTATTTGTAACAATGATGGTTAAGAAATGTTCAGATATGTGATTTCTAAGGGGGCATGCTTACACCAAATACTTAGAAGTTGAATTAACTGAAGGTGTGAAATGAAAGCACCCTAGTTAAATCCCCGTGGGATTCAATTACAGAAAACTATGGCAACTTTATTTCTGAATGAGTGTATCCATACATGGGTTTAATAACCTTTAATGTGTTTTTACTTCACACCTTTAATTTGACTTAACTTTCCTGAGTGTCCCTAGGTAGAAAAGCCCCAAATCAGCCATGTTCCTTTCAGTGCTACGTTAAAAAAATAGTCATATGCATATTTTCAAATTGAATTACTTCTCAAAAGTTAGTCGTTACAACTAGTCAGCTATGGAGGAAAATAAATTAACAGGCCAGCAATAAGAGTGATCAGTTTGATCAGACACAACCACCTAAGTTCCCTATAAGCTGTGTAGCCGCCTACCAAAGCTGCGGCGGGGAGAGATGTCCCCTCAGCCAGCCCAGCCATAGCCAGGGGAGAGGCGCCTCTCAGGCGGTGGGGAGAGAAAGAGGGAGGGAGTTCTTTCTTCCCACCATAGCCCCAGGGAGCCCTATTGCACCCCAAACCTCTCATCCCAAGTCCCACTCCAGCCCTCTGCCTCAGCCCCTCCTCCTCAGGCCCACCCCAGAGCCTGCAACCCCAGCCAGAGCCCTCAGCCCTTCTCATACACTGAACCCATCGGCCCCATCCCATCACATGAATTTTGTTATGTGCACCAATATGGAGGTGATGTGTCATACATCACCTTCATATTGGGGCACGTGACAAAATTTCATTCTGCACATGGGTGGGAACACTGACAACAATTAATAAAATTCTCAAAAGTGCCTAAGGAATTTAAGGCCTGTTTTCAAATGTGACTAAAGACCTGATCTACACTACAAAGTTGGGTCAATGTAAGTTGCCTTGTGTCAACCTATTTGTGAGTGCATCTCCACTTAAATTTGTCCCCAGATAACGTAAGCACCTGTTAAGGTGATGTAGTAGAACTACGACTGTGGACAGCGTTGAGCTGCGGAGGTCGATGCAGAGCAAGTGCAGATGATGTGTGACCTAAGTCAATCCTAACAGATCTCCAGCAGCTGTTCCACAATGCCAGACAATGACTGCTCTGGTCACAACTGTTAACTCCACTTTACAGGGGTCACAGAGACCAGAAGCCAACTTCTTCCTTAAAACACCCCACATTTTTTAAATGCCTTCTCCTGATTGCCAAGCTTACCAAGAACACTGAGCAGTGTCCTTTTGTCTGCAACTGACCAAGCCACCTGCATACTCTAGACTAAGGGTCTCAAACGCATATGACCATGAGGGCCGCATGAGGACTAGCACATTAGCCCAAGGGCCACATCACTCACACCCTGCCCCTCTTTCCATGAGGCCCCGCCCCTGCTATTTCAGATGCCTAAACCTTGAAAGGCCCCACAAGATTTTTTTAAAAAAATATCAATACTTACAGTATCTTTAATAGTGACGTAAGGATCACGTTCATTACTCTCATACACCGTAAGACCGGCTAAGGTGTCTCCAAGGCTCACAGCATCTATGAGAATTTCAGTACATCACAATAATTAACTATTATGCGGCACTAATTATCAAACAAAAAATCAAATTAAAAAACTGCACAGGAGTGAACTTTTGGCAAGTGATTGAGAAGAAGGAGAATTTATATTTCTTCTTCTTCTGTGTATTTTATATTTGGAAAACTAGAATGACTACCCAGTTAGTGGCAGCCACTTTCCTTCTCAAGCCAATAAGGCAACAAAAATATTTGGACCAAACATGCCATTTATTAGTTAAAGCACAACAGTGGCTTTTTTCAGAGGAAGGGGAGAAAAAGATCCTTTTTTTTCAAAAAAAAAAATCAAGGGTGGCCAACCTGTGGCTCCGGAGCCACATGCGGCTCTTCAGAAGTTAATATGCGGCTCCTCGTATAGACACCAACTCCAGGGCTGGAATTACAGGCACCAACTTTCCAGTGTGCAGGGAGGTGCTCACTGCTCAACCCCTCGCTCTGTTCCCACTCCACCCCTTCCAATCCCCTCCCCGAGCCTGCTGTGCCCTCACCCCCCACCCCAACCTCCAGCATGCCACGAAACATCGGGCGGAGTAGGAAGGGACGGGGAGGCGCTGATCAGCAGGGCCAGCGCGTGGGAGGTGCTAGGAGTGAGATAAGATTACGGGGAGGGTCTGCTATTACTGTGGCTCTTTGGCAATGTACATTGGTAAATTCTGGCTCCTTCTCAGGCTGGCCACCCCTGGAATAAATGGAGTTGTGATCACTGAATATATGAGACAACACAATCCTTTTCTGCATGCTTGTGACAGAGCTATCAGAATAGAAACTCCTGCAGCTGTAGCTATAATGAAGCATTTCTTTTACTATAAGAGCAGGACATTGTTTCAAATATGTAAGAATGAATTAAGATAGAAGAACAGGTTCCAAACCTAAACCACAGAAACTCCCTAGTAAACCTGCATTGTTGGAAGAAACACACTCAAAGACACTGCAGCTGCTCTGCACTGGAACTGTAGTAAGGGGAGCTGCTGTTCCAAATCAGGGTATGTCTACATTGTCTGCAGCTGCCAGCATCTCAGCCTGGGTCAACAGACTTGGGGTAGTGGGAGCACTCTAGCACTAGCACTCTAGAAATAGCTACAGAGAGAGCGCTCTGAAGTTGTGGCTTGGGCTCTGAAACCCACCCCGCTCCTTAGGTATCAGAGCCTGAGCTCCAGCCAGAGCCACAATTTCAAAGAACTGTCTACACGGCTATTTTTAAAGCAATAGCATGAGCCTTGCCAGGCTGAATCTGTTGACCCAGACTGGGAGGCTTGCTGCCACGGGCTATGTAGACATATCCTAAGAGAGCTACAGCCTTACCAACACAGCTCTCTGCCTTGTTCCCATCCTTCATGGAAAGGGCCAATAGCTCCAGCTACTCTACTCCTTACCCCGCACTCAGCTTACTCCAAACTTGTACTTGAATCTAGGCAAGTGGGCTTTTCAGACCGTGAATTTCATGGCACTTGTTAAGGAAGCCTGTAAAGCTATAATGCACTTATCATGAAAGTGCCATAATCTACCCTAAAAAAGAAACACATGGTTCTTCATTTACACCGCACTTTTGACAGCAGAAATAGATTGACATTACCTGTATTCTCCTCTTCATCATACTTATCCAAACCATACTCTGCCAGCTCATCATTCAGCTTTTCAGTGTCTTCTTCCTGGTCCCCATCTTCTTGAGGAGGCTCAACTGTCTCACCACTAGCAACATCCATGATGTCTTCTGCAGCCTGTCCATGTTGTTCTTCATCACTACCATCTGCATCTTCTCTGTAGAAGGAAAAAACACTCACTCAGTTGTCAGTGAGACAGTTGGTTAAGAGTTTGGGACATTTTCACTAAATTGCTTGGGGGACAGATAATGAGGCATTGGAACAGTAACTTACATGCTCACCTGTTCTGAACTATTGTTTCTATGCCAATGACTCTCAAATCGATTTTTCCACTCCTTTCCTGTCTCTTTCTAGCCAGATCTGCATTTCAACCTACCAATGACATTTTCTCTAGTACGCCATCCTGGCAGAATACGACAGTTTTAAATGGGTAAAAATGAGTGTCCCAACACTTCTTCATTTACCCTTTCCATTACTGTGACACCACTATCATCTGCCCTCTTACACATAGATGTGTTAGGATTCCTCCTCTTTGTTCTCCACACAATCCCAGACTATATCCAAATTTAGCTCTTTCTTCCCCCACATTTGAAGATCTGATCTTCCTGTGACACTTTGTACCTCGAGTGGACATTCTACACCCCCATGTTCATCTTTATAAAATGACGGTATGGTATCCAACGCAAAGTTTGTCATGTCAGGTGTCTTCAGAAGGCTCATGATGAATGGCGTGTGGTTGTTATAGTGATGTTATAGCAATTGTTACAGTAATGTTATAGTAAGGTTACAGGTTACAATTTCATGTATATAGTGAGAGGCTGAAAATGTATCCTCATGGCTTAAAGCAGTGGTTCTCAAACTTCTTCGTTCTGTGTACCCCTTTTTGCATTGCAACGTTCTGTGGCGGCCTGGGGTATGTCTGCCGAAAAGCCGCCGAATTGAACACTTCCGATTTCAGTGGCATTTCGGCGGACACGCTGCTTTCCTCCATGTGTCCGCCAAAATGCTGCTGGCAGTGGAAGCTCTCACTTCAGCGGCTTTTCAGCTGACAGTCTCGCTGTTGGAGCTGCTGTTGAAATGCCGCCGAAGGCGTAAGCAGCTCACAACCCCCGTGGAATCATCCCGTGACCTCCAGGGGGGTCGCAACCCCCAGTTTGAGAACCACTGGCAGTTCACACCTCATCAGGGCATGGATGGGACAAACCCAGCCCAGCCTCACAGGAATAATGGACACTGGGCTTAGGAAGCAACAACATAGTCTTTAGACCCTCAAGGGAGTCACACTCTTCATTTGGGTGGTTTGGGACTGTGATGAGGTAATGCTCACCTGACTCTGAAGGGGAAGGGGGAGGGCAAAGCCAAAAGGAATGAAAGGACATTATAAAAAAAGAGACATTTTGCCATGCTCTCTCTCTTCCACTTACATCTACAGACACCACCACCAAACAACTGAAGTGCTGATCAAGGGGAGAGCCTGACTAAAAAGCTAGCCTGTGGTAAGAAGCATCTAAGTTTAAGAACAGTGAAAGTGTTAAAAGCAAAATGCATTCTAAGCTGATCTTATTTCATTTGACCAAATCTGACTTGTTATGCTTTGATTTATAATCACTGAAATCTACCTTTATAGTTAATAAATCTGTTTGTTTATTCTACCTGAAGCAGTATATTTGGTTTGCAGTGTGTCAGAGATTCCCCTTGGGAGAACAAACCTGATACACATCAATTTCTTTGTTAAAGTGATGAACTTATATAAACTTGCAGTGTCCAGCAGGCATAACTGGACACTGCAAGACAAAGGTTCCCAGGGTTGTGTCTGGGACCAGAAATATTGGCTAGTGTCATTCACTTGCAAATAGCTGGGAGCAGCTTACGTGCCAGAGGTTTTGTGTGAACAGCCCAGGAGTTGGAGGGGGTGGGGGGTCTCAAAGCAGAGCAGGGTAAGGCTGGCTCCTGGAGTCAAGGACTGAAGTGGCCTAGCAAATCACCGGTCCAGACAACTCTGGAGGGGAACATCACACTTCCCTCTATCTCCTATAAGCTGAAATTCCTATTTATGCCTTCATTATCGCCCATTTTCTTTACAGTAACTCTTCAGTATCCCCAACACCAAAATCACATGTCTTCAATCATCCACCCAAAATGCAGCTGCTAAAAATATCTTCCTACCTGATATGACCACCCCCAGCCACTCTATGAAAGACTCCAGTGGCTCCAAAATTTTTTTTGCTTCCTTCTAAAAGCAGCACACACTTCATTAGTTAAGTATCTGTAGCAGATTTACCTGCTTCAGACCACATTTGCTACAGGAAGGAAAACAACCAATCCTAAATACCCTATATTTTCACAAAGCTTCCTTTTCCAAGGCAATGATTCAGATTCTGCCAACATACAAAATGCAGAGGTCTGAACAGCAGCAAGTTGAGCAAGTCAACAGTTTTTGAATTTTTATGTTTAATACAATACTTTGCAGGACGACACCCAACTGATAACACCGGAAAAACTCCACAAGAGATTGCTCCTGAGTGGACATATTTACTACACCTGCATCCAAAACTCCCACTGACATCAACACATAAAGATCAAAGGTAGAACACAATCTTGTGTTTATAAGAGAGAACTATATCTAATGAAAAGGTCTTTCAGTTTTGAAAGAGCTTGTTGAAGAGCTATTTTTGTCATTTGTTTTATGAAACAGCACTTGCCCTTCATATGACATTTATTCCATAAAAATTGATAGCAGGGTAATTAAATATTCTAAAATTAAATCTGACTTGTGATCTTTGTATAGAAATAAAATGACTGGAGCACTAATTACTTCTACAAAGTACAAGATGTTATGAAGGGGTCATAACATATTTAGTTGTTAGATGTGATTCTCTAAGCTTCCACCCTGAATTTTAACAAAATGCATAATTACCAACAAAGGTGCCTCAAACATAGCATTGCATACTTTTCAAATGGGGATGGGGGGGATCCAGAAGAAAAGGTTGTATGCATGCAGTTTATAGTTATATGTGCAAAGCTACTGGCAACAGCAGTAGAATTATAAAGTCAATGGGAAAAAAAAGCAACCCTTAAAGGTTAAGCTTCTAAAAGATCAGAAATAACGTTTGCAATTTTTAGGGACAGCTATTAGAACTTACAAGCCTGGTAATTGCTTAATATTTTGAAAGCTCTCTTTGTAAAGGAAAGGGTAGACTTTTAAAAATATGAAAGTGGAGATCAGGTGGAGGGGAACTGACAATATCCACCAGAATGCACAAGGAATTCATGGTACTTGGGCCCTGATACTACAATCAGATCTGTCCTGGCAGATCACTGTACCAATGCAGAGCCCTGGTGGGCTAGGAGACTAGATCATTTCTAACAAATGAACAGTGTTATCTTCCATCTAGGTAAAATGAGTGGTGTGCTATTTCTCAGTAAATGTATATAGGTATTCATCAACTGTTTTTCAGGTCCTCAGTATTAGCAATTCCAAACATTCAAAAATCTTGAATCAGACAGCCAAAAATCACAAAATGGGTTTGAAAATCATGTCATGAAAAATAAGTATGAGATTCCTTGTACTTGTCTTCTGTTTCTTGAGTCTTTAGGTGGTCAAAATTTTAAGCTGTGCTTCACAATCAGCAGCCCTAGAAACTTGCTCTTTTTTAACATGAAAGTTGAGAGACTTGTGTAATTGTCAGAGCTGACAACACTCCTTACCAGTGGATGAGTATAGATGAGTCATCTCCCCATCTCATAACACACGCACAGCTTGTTCAAGGACATGCCTACACTGCACAGTAGGCCCGACACCCAGAACTCACCCATGTATGTTTTGGGGGGCATGCCCCACTGCTGTTGTGCTGAGCTGCTCTGGGATTCTTTCCCAATGAACTCTAGGACAAGGTGTTTGTTGTTCAAGGAGACTTATGGGCAGGTGCTGGCAGGCGGTCAGGACTCAATGGGTTTTGCCTGAGTCCTCACTGCCAGCGGGCAGAGTCCAGCCCCACCCAGTTAGGGCAGAGCCTGGGCTACAACTAGAACCCCTTTTCCCCGAGCGGAGTTAAAGCCCCTCCAGGCCAAGGCGTTTCAGTGTGGACGGCGGCGGAGCGGGGCCGTACCCCGCGCACCTTGATCCGCCACTGCCCGGGGCACACGAAGGCAGTTTCTACACTCACCGCAGCGTCTCCGCGGTCTCCCCGATGAGCCGCTTCAGCTCCTCCGCGCTGAGCCGCACCTAGAAGGGGAAACGCGCTGAGACCGAGCGGCCGGAGAGCGCAGGACCCGGCTCCCGCTGCACCTCCCGGCCGGCTCCGGCCCCGCTCCCCCGCTTCGGCTCCAGACGGGTCCGCCCAGCCCGACGCCCCGCGGTGACGGACCGTGTCCCTGTCCAGGGGCACCCCGCGAGCGGCCCAGGGGCGGGGTTAGGGAAGAGGCGCGTTCCCAGGATCGGGGGGCTCTCACCTTGTCGGGCGTTTCCCTGGCGACCCCCCTGCGCACCCAGGCGGCGCACGTCACGGGGCAGCTCATGGCTCCAGCACGTGCGGGCAACTGTCACACACGTCACGTTCCTACTACCGCCGCCGCTCCACAAACTGTCGCGCTCCTCATGACGTAACCTCATACTGACCACTCCCCGGCCTCGGCAGGGAGAGGGCGAGACGGCCCGCGTGAGGTCATCACCAAGAGTCCTGGGGGGGAGGTTAGAACTCAGTGACGCGTAAGAGACAGAGACTCCGCCCCTCTCGGAGGAGGAGCGAACTCAGCCACTGGCGGGGAGAAATTTGGGGGGTCCAAAGGGGAGGGGCTGGGAGTAAGTAGGCGGGGCCAAGGGGCGGGGGCGGGACCATGGGGATGGGAAGTGACGGGGTGGGATGGGGCTGTATGTGTTGTCTTTACTGCTGGGAGTAGGGGTGCTAGTGGACAGCACCAGGCTGGCAACTCTGTGGGTCTGGCGCCTTTTGGCCTGACCAGTAGCAGTTAGGCCAGTATTCAGCCTCTTGCCAGCTCATTTCTATGGGGGAGGAGAAATGCATGGCAGAAGCACAATCCTATTTACAAAGCTTGTACACAAAGCCCTGTTTCTCTGAACGCTGTAAGAGCAAGCTGCAGCACGCATTTCCTTGCACACAGTTTCCAAGACTGCCCTCCCAGCCAGTCCTATGGCCCTAGGAGTTCTGGCCCTCTGCTTTTGAAGAGCCACATACAGAGCTATGTTTCTCCCAGTCTGCTTCTCATAACAAACACAGCTTGCCAAATTACTGCCTAGCCTCAGGGTTTGTGATCAGGAAACTCACAGGTGGCTTAGCTTCTGATCAGGCTTTGCCATATGGCTTGTTGCTATTGGTAGCTTCTAGCATCTCCATCTTGCTCCCTTAATTGCGCTTTCCATTTACCCTGTAAGAAGGGTGATTAAAACACCTTTCAGCTTTAACCAGGTCTGCTATTGTCTATAGATCAAAACCCCACTTGATGGTATTAGCATCTTCCAGCATAATAGACTGCTGCTTCCAGCTCCTCCTAGCATTTCAGCTCAGCTGGCTCCAGGCTATTAGCAAAAAGGCGGTTTCTAAAATCATCTCCCTCACTAGTCATTCTGCCCAGATCACTCACCTCTTCAAATCCCTTACCTTCTGCAGTGAATTACAGCTCCCCATCCATACCCTACAGAGAAATTCATCACTCTGACTTCCTCATGGCTCTGGACTTCTCACACTTTTGGTCTGGGGATTTTCAACACCATTCCACCAAAATTGGAGATAAACATAAAGAGTAAAGCCAGCAACCTAGCACTGCTTCAAAATAAGAACATCATCCTATGTCTCAGTGTATGTGTCTGGACTATACCGCCTATGTCTGATCTAGGTTATAAACTGCTTGGGAAGGTACCATGTTATCTTCTCTCTTTTAACATCATCAAGTACATTACACTGTGCTCAGTAAATAAAAAAGCTGTCTTCAAGGTTTGTCCTCTCTAAAAATCCTTCCACAGGAACAGAAATTAACACATTAGATCTGTCCAGTGGCCCGTATCAGATGCTTCAGAGTACGGTGCAGGAAATAAAACTTCATAATTGCAGTAGCTAGCTCCTATGAGCATAACTAGCTCATAGGAATTTTTTCCTTTTCCCCTTCTGAATGCTGGAATCCTACACACCATATCTAATTAAATCATCAAAGGATGGGAAAATGTCCATTGTAATAAGAAGGATTATAGTCTTTTTTTTAACAGGCAGAAATCATTGCTATTTGCATTACTAAATATTTGTTTCAGAGGTTAACTGGGAACAACAAGTATCCAAAAATGGTTAATTGAGGTTAAGGTAAGTAATATTTCACATAATAAAACACAAGTGTTTGACATCAAAATTTAAACTTGGCAGACAGCATGACTACAGTACTTTAGCCATATGTAAAGCAGACAGTGCTGTGGGGCATTTTCCTTTTTTTATTTTGAGCCTTCTGTGGTGCTGGAGTGAGAAGGCAGTACCATAATAGCTGTCAAAATACAGCATTTGTAATGAGCTTCTGGCATCATCCCATTTGTTGTGTCTTGTATTTGTAAAGTGCTAGCACAAGGAGGCCCCAAGCCTAACTGGGGTCTCTGGGGTAATTGCAATATAAGTAATTTCCACTGTGCTGTTCTGCTGTACTTTATATTACTAGTCACTTTACTGAATCTCCTCCCTCTCTCCTGCAAAAGTGTTTCTTTCCTATACCACCTGGTCACATGATGCTCCCCTGCTGGGACACAGGAAAGCCCTATGTAAACACAGAGCCTCCAGGACATCATTTAATCCCCACATGATGGGGAGAGGGTAGTGGGATGTGGGACTGAGCCAGGAAGTTGGGTGTTGGGTGGCTGTCTGAGGGCTGCACAAATGCCTGAGGAGCATCTTCTACTCATCAAAGCAATTGTAGGGCCTCACAACTCTGGCTGCTCTTCATCATGGAAGCTGATAGGGTCAGGGTTTGTCTCACTAGAGGTTATCCCCATCTCTTTTGTGTATTGTGAAATACTAGTTCCTTTAGAGACATTCAATATTTCAGGAATAGACTCCGGCTCTTTCATGAATAGAACATTATCATGTATGCAAAACCCCCTGCACTTTACAGTAGGGCTTGGACCCAGCCAATACAGTACATATTCATACACCACACTGGCACTTCTCTGAAGTTACTAGCTTGTTCTCCAGAATCTCAGCTTTCATTACAAAATAAAGTAAGCCTTGGCTACATGGGAAAGTTTTACCAGTTCTGTAATACCAGTGTAACTATAGTAGCATAAGTCTTTAATTGGACACTGTTAGCCCTGGTCTACACTAGAATTAGGTCAATATAAGGCAGCTTACACCAGCTTAACTCTAAATGTCTATGCTAAAATGAAGCTCCTACTGATGTAACTCACCCACTACACCAACTTACTAACTTCTGTGAGAAGTGTAGCGCTTAAGTGGATGCAGTTAGGTCAATGCAGCATCATTGTAAACACAGTGTTGCTTATATTGACTGTTGCTGCCTTTCAGAAGCCATCCCACAATGCTCCCCACTCCTGGTGAGGACGCACAACGCTGACAGAAAGAGTAAGAACATAAGAAAGGCTGTATTGGGTCAGACCAAAGGTCCATCCAGCCCAGTATCCTGTCTACTGACAGAGGCCAATATCAGGTGCTCTGGAGTAAGTGAACCTAACAGGTAAAGATCAAGTGATCTCTCTCCTGCCATCCATCCCCACCGCCCCCCTGACAAACAGAGGCTAGGGACACCATTCTTTACCCATCCTGGCTAACAGCCATTAATGGACTTAACCTCCATGAATTTATCCAGTTCTCTTTTAGTGTAGCACGGACATGCAAAAGTAGTTTAATTACTGCCATAGCTGTGAGTTGATGTAACTTAGGTCAATTTAATTTTGTAGTGTAGACTTGCCTTTACTCTGGTATATGAGTGGCTTTTTGCAGTTTAGCCTAAACCCTTTCTCCATAAACGAAACTGAAAAAGGGCGCTCATTATGGAATAAGAATGACTACACTACGGGAAAGTCGATACTTAAAATGTTGTACTGATGTGCCGCTGTACAGTTTATGCTCTATGCCAGGGGTCTCCAAACTATGGCCCGGGGGGGCCGGATCTGGCCCGCGGCTTCAATTTGTCCGGCCCTCCAGCTGAGCAAGCACGCCGAGCAGGCATGTGGAGAAGCTGCCACTACCCCCATCCCTCCCGCAAACTGCTGCCGGCAGCCCCATGTGTGGAGGGGTGAGTGCCCCCACGGCAGCGGCTGGAGTAGCAAAGGGGGGGTGGGGTTGCTGCAGCGGCCAAAGGAGCAAAGGGGGGGATTTTGCATATATTTGCATATATTGAATTTTTTCACAGTCACTTTGGCCCACAAAGCCCCTTCAAAAATCTAATATGGCCCTCGTCTCACCAAGTTTGGAGACCCTCTGCTCTGTGCTGACGGAAGGGTCAAAGAACTGAACAATTTGGTGTCTCATTGTGCCAGGAGGGTGGTGTGTGTGTGTGTGTATGAGGGGTGGGGAGAATGTGGTGGTATCTCTCACAGTCACAAATGGTGCTCCTCAGAGCCCATAGGCATAATTCAAGCACCTCTACAGGGGAAATTAGCTCAAGGAGTCCCTTGGAGCCTAACAGCACACATGATCACATTTTAAATATCTGCACAATGTACTGTGAGCAGCATCTCAGTGGGATGATTCACACATGCAGATCTTATGCAGAGCTTGTAAAAGTACCACCGCCTTTTCCCTCCCCTTGGCTTCACAATAAACACAATGCAGATGAAGGGCACAGTTGTGCCTTCACAGTCACATGGCTTCTGTTGAAATCAAGGGGGTTGTAAGCAAGAATATAAGGGCAGTATTGCATCCGACGAAGTGGATATTAGCCCACGAAAGCTTATGCTCTAATACTTTAGTTAGTCTTTAAGGTGCCACAGGACTCTTTGTCACTTCTGTAATTCCAGACTAACACGGCTACCCCTCTGATGCTTGACAACATGCAAGGCACTGCATTTAGCCGTATGGAGTGGAAATCCATCAACCTCATGACAGATGCACAAATACGGACAGATATCATCTTTCTCTCCAAATGCAAACAGATGGACATCATACCTAATGGACTGAAGGTGAAAAATCCATTACTCTCTACATACTGCACAGACTACAGTGAGAGATTATGCCAGACACTATCAGAGAAACTGAGGAACCACCTGACCAGCATCCTGTACAGCAAACAGGTAAACATCAAAAAAGAGCTTTCCAACCTGGAGACCTTCATAAACAACCAACCTTCCACACAAACAGACTTCACTAAAATAAGACAGGAGATCTATTTTACACACTTCACCTCTCTACAAAAGAAAAAGGACTGCAAGCTATCTAAAATCCTACCTGCCACATGGGGCCACAACAGTGGTACCCCTAACTCACCCAGCAATATCGTCAATCTGTCCAGCTACACACTCAGCTTGGCAGAAGAGTCTGTCCTATCTCGAGGACTCTCATTCTGCCCCACCACCCCCACAAACAAGATACAATTCTGCGGTGATCTGGAAGCCTACTTTCGCCGTCTCAGACTCAAAGAATACTTTCAAGATAACATAGAACAGCGCGCTGATACACAGACACCATCCCACCAGCAACACAAGAAGAAGAACTCCACATGGACTCCTCCTGAGGGTCGAAATGACAGTCTGGACCTATACATAGAATGCTTCCGCCGACGTGCACAGGCAGAAATTGTGGAAAAACAACATCGCCTGCCTCACAAACTAAGTCGTGCAGAACGCAATGCTACCCACAGCCTCAGAAACAACCCTGACATCATAATCAAAGAGGCTGATAAAGGAGGTGCTGTTGTCATCATGGACAGGTCTGACTACCAAAAGGAGGCTACCAGACAACTCTCCAGCATGAATTTCTACAGGCCACTTCCCTCAGATCCCACTGAGGAATATACTAAGAAACTGCACCATCTACTCAGGACACTCCCTACAGTAACACAGAAACAAATTAACATACCCTTAGAGCCCCGACCGGGGGTATTCTATCTATTACCCAAGATCCACAAACCTGGAAATCCTGGACGCCCCATCATCTCGGGCACTGGCACTCTCACTGAAGGACTATATGGATATGTGGACTCTTTACTCAGACCCTACGCCACCAGCATTCCCAGCTATCTCCGTGACACCATTGACTTCCTAAGAAAACTACAATGCACTGGTGATCTTTCAGAAAACACCATCCTAGCCACCATGGATGTAGAGGCTCTCTACACAAACATCCCACACAGAGATGGAATACAAGCTGTCAGGAATAGTATCCCTGATGATGACACAGCACAAGTGGTTGCTAAGCTCTGTGACTTTATCCTCACACACAATTATTTCAAATTTGGTGACAATATATACTTCCAGACCAGTGGCACCGCTATGGGCACCCCCATAGCCCCACAGTATGCCAACATCTTTATGGCTGACCTGGAACAACGCTTCCTCAGCTCTCGTTCACTCATGCCCCTCCTCTATCTATGCTACATTGATGACATCTTCATCATCTGGACCCATGGGAAAGAAACGCTGGAAGAATTCCACCATGATTTCAACAGCCTCCACCCCACCATCCACCTCAGCCTGGACCAGTCTACACGAGAGGTCCACTTCCTAGACACGATGGTGCAAATTAATGATGGCCACATCAACACCACCCTACACCAAAAACCTACCGACAGCTACGCCTACCTTCATGCCACCAGCTTCCATTCCAGACACACCACACGATCCATTGTCTACAGCCAAGCACTGAAGTACACTCGTATTTGCTCCAACCCCTCAGACAGAGACCAACACCTACAAGATCTTCACCAAGCTTTCTCAAAACTACAATACCCGCACCAGGAAAAAAGGACACAGATCAACAGAGCCAGATGTGTACCCAGAAGCCTGCTGCTGCAAGACAAACCCAAGAAAGAAAACAACAGAACACCACTGGTCAGCACCTACAGTCCTCAGTTAAAACCTCTCCAACGCATCATCAGTGATCTACAACCCATCCTGGACAACAATCCCTCTCTTTCACAGGCCTTGGGAGGCAGGCCAGTCCTGGCCCACAGACAACCCGCCAACCTCAAGCATATTCTCACCAGCAACAGCACACCATGCCATAACTCCTCTAACTCAGGAACCAATCCATGCAACAAACCTCGATGCCAACTCTGCCCACATATCTACACCAGCAATACCATCACAGGACCTAACCAGATCAGCCACACCATCACTGGTTTATTCACCTGCACATCCACCAATGTAATATATGCCATCATGTGCCAGCAATGCCCCTCTGCTATGTACATCGGTCAAACTGGACAGTCCCTATGAAAAAGGATAAATGGACACAAATCAGATATCAGGAATGGCAATATACAAAAACCGGTAGGAGAACACTTCAATCTCCCTGCACACACCATGAAAGACTTAAAGGTCAGCATTTTGCAGCAAAAAAAACTTTAAAACCAGACTGCAAAGAGAAACTGCAGAGTTGCAATTCATTTGCAAATTTGACACAATCAGTTTGGGGCTGAACAGAGATATGGAATAGCTAGCTAACTACAAAAGCAGTTTCTCTTCTCTCGCTGTTCACACCTCCAGTTCAGCTGCTAGAGGAATACCTCACCCTCCCTGATTAGAGATAACAGCTGGTTCCGCCTCATTGGACCCTCCCTGTTATCTTTAACCTGGTTCTTGCCTACCTATTTCTACCTGCCTCTGGATTCTTCCACTGCATGCATCCGATGAAGTGGGTATTAGCCCACGAAAGCTTATGCTCTAATACTTTAGTTAGTTGTTAAGGTGCCACAGGACTTTTTGTCACTTCTGCAATTCCAGACTAACACGACTACCCCTCTGATTATTAAGGGCAGTATTTGACGCTAAATCTCTCAAATCATACAAGATCTGAAACCGTTACAATTAGTATAAAATCAATAATAAAATCAACACACTGATTCAAAAAACCTGAAATCAAAGTTTTTTAAACACCTGCTTTGGATTCCATGGTGATGCCCTCAACCTTTTTAATATCTCTTCCCGAAGCATACTTCTTTTGTAACCCTTATTAGTATTTAACTGCCACCTAGTTTATACACTTGCTGCAGCATTATATGATAACTCCAATTTCTGATCACCCAGGTCTCTCTGTGTCCAAATGGTCTAGTTATGCCCTGAACCTACAAAGACTTATTATGCACATACTGAGTTTTAAGCACGAGTAGTCTCAATGAAGTCAAATTGAATGTGCAGGATCAGGGCTGTTGACTGAATGCTTCTTGGAGCAGGGACCATGTGTTTTCCATGTTCTGTACAATGATAATCGTATTGTAAATGCTGACCTAAAAACCGTCAGAAATCCCAGCTGTAAAATCCATAGAATCATAAGATTCCTGGGATCCTGTTACTGGGAGAATCTCAGCATTATTGGTGTTTGAATTAATACAGAGAAATATCTGAACTGGAGAAGGAAAAACAAAAAACACTCACAGCACCATTTCCTAACCTGGAAAATCTGACATTTTTATTGAACAGGGATGGCCCATAAACAGACTCAAAAGAGCTCCACCTGCTGTTCAGGAGTATTCATTGCAATCTGATAAACCTTTGGAGGGAGTTGTATAAAATAGGATTAGAATATGAATCTGCTATATTTATTAATAACTTTGCCTCTCAAATACAGAATTGTCAGCTATTATTTAAAATCTGAAAATATACTACAATTGTTATAATTTAAATCAAACCTTTGAAGTAACAAATGTACAAAAAAGGCAGTCAATGTGTTAACTTTAAACATTTTAAATCAATAGAACACATTTTCCAGAAGTAAACATAGAGCAAACAGCTATTTATGGTGTTTACAAGCCATCTAAAAATTATAAACGTCAAGTGCCAAATGACTAGATAGTTGCTGTAGCTCTCATAAAGCCATATTAATATTTCACTTTCAACAGGCCCCCTAAACTGAAAAATGTGCTGCATGAAAAAATGAAAATAAAGCATTTACTATCCAAAGGCAAGTGAAAACCTGATATTTTTAGAGCCTGATCCAGCAAAGCATTTAAGCAGATACTTAACTTTAAGCATATGAGTGGTCTCACTGAGGTTAAGGGGCCTTAAAGTTAAGGACATGCTTTCCTGGATTGGGGCTCTAGTTCTAGGGTCTAGTAGCATGATCTTTTCAAAGAGGAAGTCAAACATTGCTATAGCAAGCCTAAAAAAGTATAGGCCTGTCAGTTGGCATAAATAAGCTTGTAACTTGCATTAAAATGAATGTGATTTGCATGCCTGTTTAGTGAAAGTTGGTGATATTTTCACTGCACTGAAAATAGCTCTTTCAGTAGTTGTGCTCATAGCTGAATACGAAAGCCCGTATTACGTGCACCCAAAAATAATATGACCAATTTACTATCAATAAAAACATATTTTAATGCCAACAACTAATAAAAGTTCATATTCCAATATTGCTCACAACAATAATATACAATTTGCACAAAACATGGCTGTCCAACAAGAATATTTTGCAGGCTAGAATATATATCTATATTTTCCTTAAAGAATTATATGCCAGAGTTCATGCAAAGAAATTCAAAGCAATAACACATGAGCAATCAGGTGTTTTTTTTTTTTTTTTACAAATTATCAAACCCATTTAATACAGAGACATTAGGAGATAGGTATATATATATATATATACACACACTGTTTTGTTGTGGTCCTTTCTGTTTTGCATTAAATCATGGGTTCCTTCTTACCACACCAGGTCCCTGTTAAAGACTGGTTCAAATAGGATTTTGAGTATTCTCCAACCATGTGGACCACCAGAAACTCAGTAACTTCCCTTCTATTGTACATGACTATGAAGGAGGCACTTATCCACCGGCCAGGAGTGTAGGCAAGCAACCTTCTCCAAAGCCAACCTCAGTCCTGATCCACAGTCTTAATCACATTTGTAGAGGGTGGCTATCACTCCATCCCTCCTATTTTTGACTGGCCCCAAAGATGATGTGCTTGGTCTCCAGCAACCTTTAGAGTTGGAAACCCAAGACTAGAGAACCTGGAGGTCCTAAATAGCAGTGCACAGCACTGCCACCTAAGTAACCAGAGACGTACAGTGAATGACATGTATACTCTGGTTTGAAATTTACATATAATATACACAAATAAAGCTATTCTACCAAGGTGCAAGTTTATTATTCTCTGGTGTGTTCCCATGAAGTTTGATGTTGTTTTGTTTTATATGGCCTTCACACAAAGCTACCAACAGCATTTATACAAGAATGGTCTGTCTGATAAATATAGTTCATTATGTGGCCCCAATTATGCAGTCCTTACAAAGGAAAACACCTATTGATTTCACTGGGAGTTTTGTTTACATACTGGACTGCACCCAGTGAGCTAAATTCATCTCTACTATAACTTCTTTGACTTCAATTCATTTACAACCAGGATGAATTGGCAGGATGTGTTTTCCTCCAGGAAGTAATCAGCCTTACTGAACTGAACTGGGACTTGTGTTCACACATCAGTAAATCTTACAGTCCATAGGCCAAATCTTGCTTTCCTTTTTTTGATGGGACTACTTCTGTTTGGGAAGTTAGCAGGGTTTGGCCATGTGAGCAAGTATTTAAAGACCTTTGGCTGCACTCAGGTACTGCCTCAAAGAGAGGGATTTTTTTTAAAAAAAACATGGAATGTAATTATAGTAAGTATTACCTATTAATCCTACCAGCTAAATGGATGTTCATGGGATGTCACTCTCCTGAAATTAAAATTGCTTTTGTTTTCTCGGGCAGGTCCAATTCATAAAAATGCTTCACACCCACACATGAGCCAGATTCGGTAAACGTGTGATGCTTCCAGCAAAATCACTGGAAACTTGAAAGCCCTGAATCACCAGAGCACTTAAGTACATGAGTAATCCCATCTGTTCAGCAGAACTCTTAAGTATGTGCTTAACTTTAATTTTAAACACATGCTTAAGTACCATTGAAACCAATGGATCTTAAGCAGATGCTTAAGAATTTTGCTGGAATGGGATGCTTAAAATCACACACATTAAGCACATGCATAATTAAGCGCCTTTGCTGAACTAGGGCCAATATGCACAAGGATGCTAGGACTGGGACTTCTCCCAATATTCTCCCTTCAGTCCTTATGGGAGCCTCTCATTGATACCAACCACAGTTCTGCATATGGAGAGAGGGGAGATTATATCCTTAGCACAGTGTTTCTCAACGACCAATCTATGGGCCGGCACCTGTCCCTGAGGTCTCCCTGGCACAGTTTAGAAAGGCAGCAAGCCAGTCCCTGATATCAAAAAGGTTAAGACACACTGCTTTAGCACACTTTTAAATATTATAGGCCTGATTCAACTCCCACTGAAGTCAATGGAAGAATTCCCATTGCTGTGAGTGGGAACTCAGGTACTAAAATATGTGTACCTTTTGCACTATTGCAGTTACATTTCTCTCTAAACCCTGCTTCCCTCATTTCTTATCTTGGTTATACCAATTCACTCAGAAGCTTTCCATACAGAGTCTCAAACTAAAAGCAAATTATTTTACACTTGAAAAGAAGATCTGGCTAACCAGTTTAAAGACAAAAAATCCTTGCTGGTTTCAAATGCTGTACAATGTTAACACCGGATTTACAAAATGACATTTGGCAAGGCATGAATCCTAATCTCACTGGAGATTTTAAAAGACTTAACATCAGAGATCGGGGTTTAAAATATTGTAAGGTATACTCAGTGAACATGTTTTCAGAAATTTTCCTAAGACATTTTAGCATTGATAATGTGCTAAGGATCTCTTTATATGATTGAACACAAAGGTCTAGCACATTGAATACATTAATCTGAAAGAAAAACCTTCTTTTTAACTGTTAAAAAAAAAGAAAACAAGGAAATTAAATAAAAATATTTCAAAGCAGAATTCAGGTTGTAACACAGTAGACAAAAGCAGCTACATTTAAAATTAAGGCTGGTATCTCATATGAAATACAGAGTGAGTTAAAAGTAGCTTATTCTCTTTAACATTTAATTTCCTGGGTGTAGACAGCTTGCTCCATAGCATTAACATCTGAACAGTTTTGATACTGGGGAAGATTTTTCAAAAGTGCCTAAGTCCCAATGACTTTCAATAAGATGTAGACTCCTAAGTCTCTTTTGAAAAAGGACTTTCAGATCCTAAATCACCAAGGTCTGTTCAAAAATTTTACCCATTGATCTAAACTATTGCTTAATCTTTCAAATCATTCACCTATCTTCTGTGCAGTGGTTTTTACTATTGTGCAGTTTGTACAAGCTTAAATGGACTATGAGAAGGGCAAACAAATGTTCCAGCAGTATTGTTCATTTTAAAATAACTAGAACACTTATATAAATCCAAAAGGCAGTACTGAAATGATGGTTACATAAAGTAGGACATCACCTCCTTGTGCTCTGGATAGTATTATCTGGTTGTGTGATTTTTGTTTCCCAATAAAGAAACCTTTTCTATAGAAACCTACTGAGAAATGGTATGTGAGCGCTTCCTGTGCTAGATACAGAAATAATAACAATACTAATAAAAAAGCTCCAACAAGTAATCAAATCATCATTAACGTTACAAGATGACAATGAAAAGCTGTCTCTTTTCTGCAGGAAGGGTTTGCTGCAGATCTTGTAATCTGAAGTCTTCATGCTACAGTTCTGTTTTATTCTCGGAAGCAATTTTTTCCATCATGGCTTTCTCTCTGGTTTTCATTTTTCCCTAATAACTTTATAAATATAACTTTTACTGAAATCCAAAAGAGGTAACTGATAGACTTGGACAAGGATGAAGGAAGCAAGCAAGTGTGTCTCATGTACAGTGCTAGCTCTTCTGCGTCACCAAAGCATTGGTGCTCGGATTCTTTCATCTGTTATTTTCTGAGGTAAACATAAGAATACGATGACAGGTCTTCAGAGATGGAGATGGAGAGGTAATTTCCCTACTTAAGCACATAGACGCTGGTACCCAGTTACATACATGCGTAGAGCTTTTCTGCTTAGGTGCAACATGATCTACACTTCAGATTCACATGTGACAGATTCATGGCAAATTGTTTAACTCCTTAATAAGAGCTAAAAAATGGGGTCCAATCTACTAAACTTCAGTGGGTATTGCACCAAGCCTTCTGGTTTCTTTTTATGAATGGCCCCACACTATAATTTAAATTGATTTTTTTTTCTAGAATGCCCATTTCCCCCTCATCTAAAGTACAAACTACTTTCAATGCTCTTATATCAAACATTAAAAAAATGCTAACCTGTGTACAAAAGTAATCCCTTTTGGGCAAGTGGAGCTGGAGATTTAGCTATTCAATTCACTAATGCTTATTGTTGAATCCTTAGCATCAGGGAAGGCTGACTGACATTAACAAGAGATTTCATTACAGACATGATTTCATATCTCATAAAATATACAGTAAATTATTTACTGTCCATCTTTTTCTCTCTCTCTCACACACACACACACAAATGAAAAAACAAAACCATTTCACATGCATAAGATGCAGAACATGAACTGTTCAGATACAGAATATCTCATTTTATAAAGCATCTTTTATCCCGGAGGGTCCTAAAATGTTTTACAGATTCAAAGATCTTGCTCTGAGTAGACTCATTCTGTGCAGGTGGTATTACAGGGGGAAAGTTTGCAGTTTGAAGAATAGTCCAGTATGCCTCTCGTTAGTGCAAAGAGACTGAGGGAACTCTTTTCAGAACACCATAATGCTGCTCTAAAACAAGCAGGATCCAGACCTCTCTATTGTGTGATGCAGGACACAGTACAGAGGGGAGGCTGGGTCCTGACACATCTCCTTGGGGTCATAAAGTACCAGGAGACACATTAGCCAGGCCCTCCACACAATGCTGAAAAGAGCACTATCATACTTCGCTGTGTAGTTGCATCAGTACAATGTAGGATGGGAGTTTGACTTATTTATTATATGCATAATACTCTCTCACACACAAATTTCTCCATCTACCATTGACATACAAGTCTATGCTCGGGTGAAAGGCAGGTACTTATAACAGCACTCTGCAACAGTACACAGAAATTTAGGACAGGAAGTGAATAACATACCTACTTGAAATGCACAAGATGAATTTTGGTAGGCACAATATAATTACTAAACTGGAGTTTGGCCAAGACCCTGAGGTTGACAACTCTAACCTACTCTTGTGTAATGCACCATCAGTTCTTCAATATCTACAAGGGGTCAGGACCTCAGCTTTATGACTCATCTGAAAGATGTCACCATCCATAGCACATTGCTCCCAAACATCAGGCTAGGGCATTGGTTCAGGGACTCAAAGGAGAAAAGCTGCCTTCTGACCCACCAGCAACGCCTTCTGAAGCACGTTTTATTGGAGATCTAGCCAGCCTTGGCCCTACTTAGCTTGGGCTCACTGGTAAGATGAATTATTTTACTTTTATTTAGCACCGTTCATTCGGAAGACTCTCAAAGTGCTTCATGATTTAGAGACCTACAGTGCCATTGAAATCCAGCCAACACTGGGGCACAGAGCAGCATCCAGCTGGCACACAGCTCACTGCACAGCAACAGGGGAAAGGGGAACTTTCAATCAAAGATAATGGGTCAAATCCCTGCACTTGAAGCGCTATGTACTTGCTGTTTAAAGATCATGTAGAATGGAAAGGACCAGACTTATAAGGTCTCACCTGAACGATCCCCTCCCCCCACAAACAGTAAACTAGATGGTATTGAATTTATCCACCACCACCAAATCCCAAAGTGATGAAAGAGTCAGTCAATGCTGCTGGGATTTGATTATGGGGCGTGAAGGACTCTAGTTAATTTGAACCTTAGATCACTAAGCCATCCCTGCCAGCCTGGTGATATCTTGTTGAAGTTGACCATTTAAAGAATGAGCTGTTTTCTAATGTGACTGTTTTATAAAGGTCACGTCCTTGTATGGCTGAGTGTCCCTGTTTTCTAACTTGCCCTATTTTTAAACATAAATGGTTTCTGCTTGGATATGTCAGATTGTTTTCTTTGTTAGCTTCAGAAATGTGGTAAGAAAAAATAATCTATGGCTGCAGTTAGTGGGAAAGGTAATCGAAGTGTTAATGAAAACACAGTCACAGAAATGATGGGAAGGGAATGGCCAAGGTCAGCCACCAGCCAAACGTGTTCAGACAAATTCACTCACTCAGATGCAATGCAGACATTTATACCGACATCAAAAAGTTAACATTTGCTAGAGCTCAACTATTTAGTCAATGGGAGGCGTGCATGCATATTCGAAATGAGAATACAGCTCCATACAAATGATTACAATAGCTGATATCATCAGGGCAATACTCTAGATTTCACACAGAGTTGGGGCAAATCGCTTAACCTGCTTATGTCCCAGTTACCAGTATGTCAGATGGATATAATAACTATCTACCTCACACAGACATTGTGATGTTTATTAAAGGCTAGATTCAGACACCTTCCCTCTCCTTGCTTACTACCACACTCCATTCTATTAATTTCAGTGGAACTATTCCTGGGATAAGGTATTAAGCAGGAGTAACAGCAGCAACATCAGGTCGGTAATATTTATAAAGCATTTTGAGATTCTCATAGGCCAAATCCCAAAGTCTTCAGTCAGCTTTTACTCTACCTTTATTCATGCAGAACACCGATTGCCTTCATTTGACACATACAGATTTCAGGACCTGGTCCTATGTAAGTATTATTATTAATATAGAGCTGACTCCTGATGGAGTCTGAGTATCTGCAACTTGCACTGATTTAAATGGAAGCTTCAGGTACTGTGCACACTTCAGCATTTGGCTTATGGTCAATAATATAGGGAAATGACTTTTTTGTCTAGTATGGCTTGAGCCCTACCTTGAATCTCAATACTGTATATAAATTTAGATGTGTTCACTTTAATGACAGCTGTACATATGTCAATAACACACTGACAGACATGTCCCCAATTGACTTCACTTGGTGTTGTGTGCAGGACTGGGCCCTTAATTTATTTTTTGTTTTTAAAGGAAAGGCCAGCTCTCTCTACTACTGCACCACTGAAATAGAGCTCATTTCAGTGGGAGCTGAAATCACTGAAAAAAAAATCTTCAAACATCAAACCACAGTACATTTTGGCACAGAAATGGAGGTTCCAAAAAGACTCCCTCTCACACCACACACTGTAACGCATCCAAAAGGGACTAGTACAATTTTTGGAATGAAGACAATGATCAGTGGAACAGTGTCAGTTTACAAAATGGAAGGTGGAAACTTGGCCGAGCAGCTCCTGGTAGTGCCAGTGGGAGGCTCTCCACTAAGTCCCGATGCACCACTTGGAATATATACATTTATATACTTTGCGCAATCAATTCATAACTGGCACTCATGAGCCAAGAACTTGCATGCAAAGTTTTAGCCTGGAGAAAGGCTCCCTTAGGAACCTGGCCATTTTCTAGAGTAGAAAACATTTGAAAGCCATCTGTTTCTAAAAGATGGAAGGGGTGAGGAATGGTCTCCAATCTGAGGAGCAGGGAGGATTTGAGAAATGGGGAAATGGTTCTGGAGTTTTTTCTGAAGAGGGTGCCAACTTTCCCTGAAAAGAGTACTAACTTTACTCCCTTATGCCCCAAAACTTTCCTTTCATGTGTTTCCATCCAGCCCATCTCCTCTGTTGGTTCTCAAGCTGATTATGGGGCAATGAACCATAAGGGAGAGCTGGGTTAGATAAGATAATATCTGCCAGGGTCAGGGAGGGAACCAGCATGGTTCTAGAACAGAGAGGTAGGGAAAGTGTGGGAGCTGGCAACAGATTAGGCAAGGTGGGTGTGTTCTGGAGACTGTGGGGGCAATTAAGGGAGCTAAGGAGATTGGGTGTCTTCTAGAGAAGGAGAATGCAGGACTTGCAACTGAGAAGGGTCAAAGTGCCTATAGGTGCCCAGATACCACAGTGATGGTGACCTTATAAAAACCTAGATGGAAAAAAAAAAGCCCTAGATCGTTGTGCAGAGGGAAGGGAAGTGTGAGTTATGATTGAAAACATTTATACGCTTTTTCTACTAAGGGTTTTAAAAAGAATTTCCAGTTCACCCAACCATCCAAAATTCCTTGTGGGGAAGGATAGAGGGAATTCTTCCCCGCACATGGATGAATTATTGCAATCGGTACAGAGATTAATGAACAGAGGTTTTTGTTTCATGAAATAACAGCACTTTCTAAAAAAGGCTGATATGTACCACTACAATAACAATTGCTGTATGGAAAGGCCATTCTTATAGGGAACATGGTCATTTTCTAAGTGTTTTTGGATGAAATTCACCAAAGAAGCTTCTACTGAAATGGAATGATAGCAGTTCTGGTCTGTTTGGGTGTGACTCAGGCACTCAGAGGGACTCTTGAATCTGTGCGTTGTGGAGCTCAATGAGACCCTAGGTCTGTACCCCTGGCTAATTTGAGTATGGGAATGCTGCTCCCAATTGAAGAACATGGAGGAAACTCCATGATGGAAACCATGCAGTTTTTGCTCCTCTAATAAGCCCTCCCATGAGTTTTTCTATCAGTGTATGCAACCGAATAATTGTGCAATGTTCTCTAATGTATCCGTTAACAATAGCTTTAATAGCAACAGACACTGCTACATCAGTCAATAGCTTGGGGTGACCTGACAGCAAATGTGAAAAATCAGAATGGGGGGTAATAGGAGCCTATATAAGAAAAAGACCCCAAAATTGGGACTATCTGGTCACCATACAATAGCCAGAATCCCCTTTCAGGAGCATTTTTGATCCCATCGACTTCAATAATCTTGTTCTCCTGTTCATGTGTAGTCGAAACCAGCAAAGCAAATCCCATGGTAGCAGTAAATTAAATCTGAAGGTTTATGCTCTAGAACACCATGCATTAGATCGTGCTCAGTGTTCCACATCAATGAGCCCCTGAAGAAGCAAGGGGAATG
Organism: Dermatemys mawii; assembly: GCA_007922305.1. Lineage (NCBI taxonomy): Eukaryota > Metazoa > Chordata > Testudines > Dermatemydidae > Dermatemys > Dermatemys mawii. The sequence continues at coordinate 6,529,171 of ML677350.1, forward strand.
CACAAATCTATGGGTTAATACAGTCCTGCTGAAGGAGGTTTGTGTTTGTTTAGAGGCAGGTACACTTTGCTGCTACTACTTTTGGGTTTAATTTAGCCTTGCATGCTCACACCATTCCTTTTAGTCCATGGAACCCCTGTGCAGAGTGAAAGGAGAATTTGTCCCTTTGTTCCTAATAGAATACTTCTAGTGAATGTAATGCTCATGAAAGAGGTACTAGAGATAGACAGAGCAAGTGAAGTCCTCTGTTTAGGAGCAGAACAGATACCACCAAGTCAGTGACACTTCAAGCTTACCAACACAGCCCATCCTATGCATCTCAGTCCTAACCTAGAGGAGCCAATTCTCAGGGTGAGACAGGGGAGAAGTCTCCCTTCCTCATCCAGTCTTTGATTTTTTTTTGCTAACACTGCCAAAGAAAGTTACACCTCTTGTTGTGGATTTCTGTGCTGGTGACATCAGTCTATATCAGTGGTTCCCAAACCCCTGGGTGTTCGCAAAATGTTATGGGGGGGGTTCTTGGGAAAAAATCCCTAATGGTGGACAAAGCTGTCCCTACTGACCCCAGGCAGCATGGGGCCAGCAGCCCAGACCCTCTGGACTTTCAAGAGCTAAGCAGATCAAAGCAAACATATCTATCACACCGAGGAGATTTAAACTGCAAGACTTCTTATAAGAAATGGGAAGGGAGGTGGATATTTTTTGCTGTTTTTAAAATTAAACAGGCAGCTAGTGTTGTTTTTAAAATTATTATGAAGAACAAGTTTAAGCTTTGTTGTAACGTGTGTTGTTTGCCTGGACTGTTTAAGACCCGAATGGTTGTGTAGGAGGAACTCTTTGAGTTGGGTTCTTAAATACCTTCATGCTGTTTCACATCTCATACTCCTGGAAGAAACATAGGAGCCTTGTCATATAACAGGCTTATTCAAAGTGATACAGCTACGAAAGTGAGATCTTTGAAGAGTGTTGCCGTTTTCATAATGTAATAAAAATACTGTAATGATAAATAATTAATAATAAATAGCGTGTAATAAGCATGTCATAAAAACAAATATTATATTTCCCAAATCACTACTTTTATACTCAGGTAATGGAGAAAATCCCTGGAAATATTCATTTTTAGGAGGGGGTTTGCAACACTTGATATTTTAGTGAAAGGGGTTCACAGGTTGTTGAAGTTTGGGAACCACTGGTCTACATCAACATTCCAATGAGTAACCCAGGGTTACAGGGCTCTATATCCCATTACCTATGCCCTGGACTGCTAGTATGTCCTGAAGTCATTGCTACATAAGCAATGATTATCATCCTGTTAGACACCAGATTGCCTAGCTGAATTTATACCCGTTTTTTTTACTTCCCACAGAGAAAAATTCTGCTTGTGGATACGTGTCTGCAATGCCCAATGACTGTAGTGGGAGCTGTGTGTATCTGAGGGTAGAATTTGGCCTACTTGATTACTGGGTGAAAATCGGGAACATTATAATTTTATATTCAGAGAAGTTAACATTAAGCTGTTGGGTGAGATTTGTTTTTATTATGTAATTGTTACCAATATGGAAGAATGGGTTTCAAAGAGAGGAAGCACACCAAACTATAATATAAGCACCCGCAAGAGTTGCAATTGCATTTATCAGGTTCTTGCTTCTCTAGCATGGCAACATTCACAGAAAAGTAAGTTGCCAGTAGCTAAATGTTCGAGACAACATCTTATATGATATATCATATGCAGAAACAAACTGTCTGATAATTCATTGTTAGGCTGACATGCTGTGTCTCTGAGACATTAATGGTAGTTTAGACAATTTTGTAATTTGTTGCAGATACTGTATAGGCTTTAAAATGATCAAGCATACAGGAGGATTTACAGATCAGAACAATAAAACAGTTTCCTATCATGTTAATAACTAATGCAAAGACTGTGTTTTCAGAGCATTCCAAAAGCTATAAACATGAAATAGCACCGGACATAAATACTCTAACAAAAGACCAAGAAGTTACCATGCACTGTCAAACTAAAGCTTCTAAAAATCTGTGAACAGGCAGTTTCAAAAAGCATGCTAGAAAAGAAATACATGTAATTTTGCCACTGAAAAGGTAGCGCCTTTCTCCTACTCTTTACTGAGGTCTTTCCTATCTTTTAAATCAACCAATTCATGAAAGGTATCATCAAATACAAGATGTCAGGAAAACTGTGGCACTTAACAGATCTCTCTTGCTAACAGTATGCTGCAAAATAAATTGAGCCCTGACATTGAACACCTCCATTGTAGATAACCTATACATTCTGAGGATACAGTAAGAAATTATTCTATAGTACATATTTAATAATAATTTAAAAAAGTCTACCTTAGTCACAATCTCTGGCCAGTAGCGAAATATTGATATGTTACTAGAATAAAGGCTGATATTAACTCTTCCATGTAACAAACAGAAATGAGCATCTTCCAGCAAGTCTCTGTGGGAATCATCTCGCTACCATTTGCACCAAGAAAAAAAAGTAAATATGCTAATTTCACAAATGGAGTTTGACAAGCAGTCTTGGCAAAACAAAGCACAAACATAACATTTCACAGGTACAGTTACCATGCAAATGCATGTTGAGTTTGTTATTGTTTTTAACCCCAAATCACAATTAGCATGCAGATTTTTATTCCCCAACTACTGTATTAGATATTTTCTTGGTAATGTACCTCTTTGGTGTAACCATAACCATTTAGGCAAGATTATACCACCCAAGGAAAGAATACAAGCAAAACCTGCTCATATATATATACAGTATTTACACAGTGTGCCTTTAAAAAACAAAACATGTTACATTGATTTGCAAACACAACTCTGTCAAAAATGAATTTTTAAGCTTAAGAAATAGATTTTAAACTACAAGGCCACCCTATTTGGTATGAACAATTTTAAAAAGTTCCCACCCCTAAAAATTTGCCAGTATATTTCGTCATTTATAACAGTCTTACCAACTCTCTAACACAGTTGACCCTTATGAAACAGCAACTAACAAATCTTATGTTTCTTAAATGCACAATAGAATGGACTCTGGGATAGGTACAGTACAGTTCTTAAATGTATAACATGGTGGAGCAAAATAACCTTAAATAATCCATTTTTCAGTTTAAGTGGTCCATGACATCTTTGTTCAGGCAGAGGCTTTTGCTGTTCATTGGTGAGTTCTGGCTTTTGTTGGCATTAGCTCCAAAATGACACTTTTGAGTTCAAATTGAACATAATAGTAATTCACAGAACAGTGCTTTATCCTTGTTTCTCAAATATGAGTAGGAGTATGTACAGTATTCCCATATGTACAGTATTCTCTCATCTAAGTGAGGCTGCAGCCTAAAAGCAGCACCTTTGGCCAACAACAAAAATATTCCAATGTGAAGTAGAATTTTGTACATTCACTTAAGTAACTGCAACAGGAGCCTTAACTCGCAGTGTCTTTTCTGAGCGCGATCTCCTTCCTGAACTTTATACAACGGAGCCCTTCGAAGAAGACAAATGAATTGACTGAATCCTTGTCGCCAACGTCCTCTGTAAGTCTTGTAATACATTCTGACCAGATGTGTCTCCATTCTTGTCATACAAGAGCTGTTTGAAAGCTTCATTTTCAATGAGGACCATCATATTTTTTAGAAAGTAGCCTTCACAATAGGAGGACAGTTCTGTGACTCCGAGAAACTACAAAAAGTGAGGATTAAAGAAAGGTAACCGCTCTGATAGGTATGGGGCAATAAATACTGTTCACGAGAAGTAAAGATTACAAACTGCACACAAAGCTCTACTAGAGGCCAGATCTATCAACACTGTCTCCCAACATTCCTGCCACGCATGATACACCTGACCGGTAACCGCCATCAGAAGCAACTGCATACAGACGTACTCTTGGTCTGGGGTGAAATAACTCCAGTTGAAAAATGGCTGCTATGTGTATAGCATGTGAAGTCTGTTGTTTTTGGGACCACTACATTCCTTTACACTCAATGTATCCCATCTTGCTTGTGAGTAAGGAAGCTCTAAGTGACCCACTAGAGCACAGGAAGCAGCAGTTGCCTCATAGAAGTAGTGAGCAAATGGCCTGACTCTGAGTTTATGGAAGTAGTAGCCCTGAGCATTCCAGTCAAGGACTAGGTCCTGATCATGTTCTGCAAAGTATACAGCAGGGATCGGCAACCTTGGCACGCAGCCCTGCAGGGTAAGCACCCTTGGCGGGCCCAGCTGGTTTGTTTACTTGCCGCTTCCACAGGTTCGGCCGATCGCGGCTCCCACTGGCCGCGGTTCGCCGCTCCAGTCCAATGGGGGCTGCGGGAAGCGGCAGGTAAACAAACCAGCACTGTGCCCCTTTCCGCAGCCCCCATTGGACCGGAGCAGTGAACCGCGGCCAGTGTGAGCCACGATTGGCTGAACCTGTGGACGCAGCAGGTAAACAAACCAGCCAGGCCCGGCAAAGGTGCTTAGCCTGCGGGGCTATGTGCCAAGGTTGCCAATCCCTGGTATACAGAAAAGTGCTCCATGGATCCACCAGCCTAGGCAAACTCCTGATGTGTTGAGCTCTGAGAACAAATGGAAAGCTTTGGACTTGCTAGTGGATGGTGCTTCCTGGAGGACTATCTAATCCAGAATTATAGATGTAGATTTTCCCATTGTTAGCCTCGGGATCTTTACTCTATTTGCAGAGTAGGACCTACAGTACAGGCTCACCACTAAATTAACAATCTGTGGATGATATAAATGTTGACTACAAAAAATGGAACAGTACAGGGCAGGTTAGGAGCTTTCTAAAGAAGAGCATTATTTTGGATTTGGAAGGTCAGATGTTCAGCTGGCAAAAGCTGAAGTAGCTTCATTGAAGTTAGGGAGTTGCATTAATTTACTTTATCTGAGGATCTGGATCAGAGACTGGATTAATTTTCTTTGGTGGATTTATATTGTTCTCTTAAAATTTCACTCCATTCTTCTTTACTCCTCCTTCCATTCTCTTTACTCACTATTTCAATATATGGTACATTGCAGTGAGGAAATAATATATTTTTCTTTTCTTTCTTATTATTAGTCTGATCCCTAGCTGGCATGTTGGGGAAGTGCTGAGTATTATTATGTGTACTCTCAAAACTTCTATTGATCTCACTGAAAGTTTAGGGTATGCATGGAAAGCATGACTGGTACCATGTAGAAACTAATCAACCAGTGTCACCAACACAATTTGCCAAATCACATGGCTTTTCTCTGCAGAGAGCACACAGTAAAGAGAAGCTTGAGTAAAAATGAAAACTTGAAAGCCATGCTAATCAAAGACCATTTCTTCGTAAGGTCCTTTACAATCACAGGAATGGAAAGTCCTCAGCAACCATCTAAATGAACTGACTATTCAGAATATAACACTATCCCATGCCACAGAGTTAACTAATGCACTGTGATCTGGGGACACTGTATGCCAGCAGAAGACAAGAAATGGAGGCTGCTTGTAAACCTGCATTCTGAGCAGGGTGAGAAGAATTGAGTATTAAAATGTGAACATTTTAACAATTCACAGATCATCAAGTCTGAAGTGAAGGGTCTTAGTCTCACAAGTCTGCCATGTAGACACACCCTCCACTGTCAGAATTCAGTGACAGCTCCATGCATCAATCGCTTGCTGGATCTGGCCCACAGAAGTGAACTAGGGCCCAGATTCAGCATGTGCCTAACCTTGCCTTCAGTGGGGTTGCTCACATGCTTTAGTGCACTGCTGAATTGGGGTCTGGAGAGATAAAAAAATCCAGTGTAGCTTATCTCACTTTTTAAAGAAAAGGCCCAAGAGCTGAAATCAAAACTGAAATGCTTCTTTTTATCTAGGATTAAAAACCTCTGCTAAATCCAGAAGTTGTCTCACAAGCTGGGAAATAAATCGGGTGCCTTTCAAGGTGGAGGATGCTTCTGTTCCTTCATTTGTTTCTGTCACAAAAGACAGGCCTCTAGATACAGTTCATATATAACTCATTGTCAGGAATGAAATATTTTCCTAGTTCAAAAGCTGATGGCATACCTATGCACACCAGTGCATAGCATTATATATAGGGAATACATGATTGTGAGAAATAAAGATTTGATAAGCAGGAGTTGGAAATGGCCTTTGGATCACCTCAAATGAGTGCTAATCAAATCTCTAGGTCACACCACATCATTAGATCTTTTGTACCTGCTACATGTTACAGCAAAATAATTTTAGGAATGCTTGTAACATATTTTTATTGGGACTATTATTCTATGATTCTATGTCTAAATAAAAATATGTTATAAGCATTCCTAAATCATAGAATCATGATTTTATGATTTAGGACTGCTTGTAACATATTTTTATTGGGATTACTTCAGTATCCCTCCACCTGCCAAACCTTAGTTAATGTGAGTTCCACTATACAATACTCAAAAGGAGAGGAAAAAATAAAACTAAGAAATGTAAAACACTCCCCAAAATGACGGAAAGTAGTTTTTCTAAGGGTATGGTTACACTTACAAGATTATAGCGCTATTGGGTTATAGCGGTCCCCTTATACAGTAATATGTGTAGCGCTATTGTATGTCCACACTCAGACGTGCCAGCGGTATAGCATGGCCACATTTGGGGCACTTAATGCGGCATTAAGAGCAGCGCATTAGGGCAGGTATCCCAGCATTCAGCTGGGTGCAACGTGCTTTTTAAACGGGGGGGTGGGGAGGGACGCGTTGTGTGTATGTGGAGGGAGAGAGACAGTGGTTTTTCCGTTCTTCTGAAAGCCTGTCAGCGAGCCTCCATTCACAGAGGGCTTTGTTTTCACACAGGCTCCCTCCTTAAACATTTGCATTGATTATCTGCGGAGTTAAGAAAGAAACTCTAAAGAGGTACTTCTGCATTCCTCCAGCCGAGTTCAAAACAAAGGGAAGAGACGTCAATTGCCTTAAATGGCTCTAGGCATCTCAAGAGATCACTTGTAGCGCAGTGGGTGTCCACATTCTTGCTGTAGCGCTACAGCAGCTGCGCTACAGCCCTTATTCCCCATGCGGAGGTGGATTACGAGGAGCGCTATAACTCCGCGGTTATAGCGCTCTACGTGCCTTGCCAGTGTGGATGGGGAGGAGGTTATAGCGCTTGTGGGGGCTTTATAGTGCTATAAAGTGCCAGTGTAACCAAGCCCTTAGTCTAAAAATGTCATGCTTCAATGTCCTATAATTCAGGATCACTGGGAGGAATATGAGATACTGGATTCCATTGGGAAACTGGACATTTTTTCTCTCCAATGGTATAAAAATCTCCTTACTATCCCTGAAGGGTTGAAAGACATTAGACTTTGACAATGTGTCATTTTTAGATACAGAAAAGCTGTCAACTACTAAGGTCGAGTATCACTTATCCTGAACCTCCAATGAGGGTAATATTAGTGAAATATCCCCATTTGCTAGAGGAAAGAAGGCAAGTTTACTTTCTTTTAAAGGTAACTGTTTGAAATGTCTTAGGGGTGTGGAATATTAGAGTAAGTCCCAGAGAGATGGCCTATTGGGACAGATGATGAGGTCACAGATGTGTGACAAATTGCACAAGCATGTGATACATTTATCACTGCCTATCACCTGGCTATGAACTTCACACACTTAGGGTGTAGACAGACATACATGCACACACATACAATTGTTTTACCTTGGCATGGTTATAAATATCCACACAGTTTTCTGTGTTTATACTTTTTGCACAGATGATCTCACAATGTCGCTGCAAAGCTTCAAGCTGGAAAAATTTAGCTGCAGAGAGAAGCTAAACAGCAGATAAAAAAAAGTGTTAGAAGTGCTGAACAGGACAGTATTAAACAATATCATTTCCTTGCTATTTTATTACATTTATACACAGACTTATAGTTAAGTTTAATTTAATTTAATTATCAGTCATTTAACTGCCATAATAAGAAGCTTCTTTTGCTGATTTTACTCTTTTCAGTGTTACAAAATAGAAGTAACATAACATCTCAAATTATGATAAGCAGCTGTCGGTAAGTGATGAGTGGAAAACAGAACATTCAGCTCCAGATCTGCCATGTTTGGGATGTGGGGGACAAAAGTGTATAAGTTCCCCTGATCTCTGGGCACTATTAAGGAAGCAACATAACCATCAGAGCCTACAACTCTTCTACAAATGTGACTCTGAATGGAAGAATCTGCACAGCTACACATTAGAAACAAACAGCCAGGGCTCAACCCTGCTTAAATAGCAAAACAGAAGTTATTGGCTTGATGCAGGAATTACAGGGTGAAAACCTACGGCATGTGTTATGCAGGTGGCCTGATCAGACAATTGCGATAGTCCCTTCTGGCCTTAAAATCTATGAAACCAGGTGGGTTCAAACCTGTTATCTCAGCTGGTGGAAGAGGGTAGCGCAGGCAGAGCTTCACCCAATCCCTCTTCTGGCTGATGGGAGACAACAAGCCCTGCTGGGTGAAGTCATAGACTCATAGACTTTAAGGTCAGAAGGGACCATTATGATCATCTAGTCTGAACTCCTGCACAACGCAGGCTACAGAATGTCACCCACCCACTCCTGCAGTAAACCCCTAGCCTATGTCTGAGATATTGAAGTCCTCAAATCCTGGTTCCACAGAAGTCCACAAGAGTTTTGCCACTGACTTCTATGGGGTCAGGATTTCACCTGCTGTCTCTTTTCCTTGCTGTCCGGCTGGTGAACTCTGCTCCACTTTTTCTCCCTCCCAGTGTGGTCCTATTGCATCTCCTCCCTTGCTTAGAAGGATCTCCTCCCTTGCTTAGAAGGTAAGCAGGGGTTCTTCAGTGCTACACAGTTTGCTATGATCAATACACATATATCAGGTTAAGCTGGGAGCTTTATCTAGCTTTAGGCATTTATATAGCACTTATCACTGGGAATACCCAACAGAGTGCTGGAACCCAACAGTGCCCTCACGCTGCAAGCCAGGGCTGTTAGGAAAAAACTGTTAGACAGTTGTTCTGGCCCTATCCATCCATTCATCTCCAGCTCTACTCTAATCCCCTAAATAAATCCAAAATCTGGAAAATCAGCAGTGCTGATGAGACAGCAGCCAGCTGGCCCCAATTATAAATTGCAGCAAAGATTTCAGTATTTCCTGTGCTTCTTGTTACCACATTCATAATAAAGCAAGTTGCTAAATATAACTTTTGAAAACTCGGGCCATATCCAGGCTCCAGCTGCCACCTTGGCTCAAGGAGTCAGACCTGTGATCCCCAAGGGCTCTTAAACCATGGGAAACAAAGGGAATCCTGAGGGATTAGGAGCCTTCTCTTAGGCAGCTGCAGAGTCTTTACAAGGCTGCTCAACCCCTCTCCCCCCAGTTTTATCCAACACAGCTGCCATATTTGACAGTCAAGCCCATGGGAATGCCCTCAGAGGGGCCATATGCTGGGCTACGACAGCCATATAAGGCCAAATAGCCCTTTCTCTTTTCCCATCCAGTCAACTGATGGGGAGTGCTCTCTCTCTCTCTCTCTAGTCTCGATTCAGAAAGAGATACGAGGTGTAGTTGATTATGTATAGAGATCTATATCTGTAAAGCTGTTGTTCTATCTAGTTTGAGAATACTTTTCACTGGAAGGATCAGGATTTATAGGCCTCTTTGTAAAGTTGTGGGAATGAATTTGAAAAGCTGGTTTTAGTAAGAGAAAGGAAGTAAATTCAACCGAGCCTAGTTAAAATTGCACCACCAAACTGGAGAGGACTAATTCCAGTTTTGTCTACTTATACAAATACTCCCCCCTCCAAAACTTCCTCTGCAGGATTATTATAAGCGTTACACTACCCCGCAAAATAGACTGTCATTGCCTAATCATACCCAATTGCTGATGGTTTCTGGTAGCACTATCTCTATCAAAACTCACCCTTGCTTGGGTGTGTCACTGCACAATAACATAGTGACAGATTCTATATAACCCCTCTACCCCTCTGATACTATATAATCTTTGCGCTTTGATTTTTACCAGCTGTATAAATATCAGTTATTTTAATATTTAGTGTCCTATATTAGTTTTACCTGATATAACCTGAATGCTGTGGATATGAAAGCTTCCAGATCAGACTGGTGAGAAAGTTGTCAAAACATGCCTTAGCTTGTGTTTTATTGGGAGCCACTTGGTTGAACAATAGCTGATAATAACAATGCACAGAATTTTGGAAGGAGATTACTTAAAATCCATACAGGTTATGAACATTTGGCTGGGGTGAGGATGCATCAGATTCAATATTTTTTGTGGGAGAGAAGAGGTGGGGGAAGATGATAAAATGTAACTGGACTCCTTGAGCAGGAGGATAAGCTTTTGGGATAAAAAAAGATTCCCCCTTCCCTCTACTTCAGGAGGCAGTTTTCAGCAACACAGTTAAGCATCTGGCTACTTGAAGCTGAACTTTGACTTCAGCGGAACTACTCACATGCTTAAAGTTAGGCATATGCTTACATATCTTCCTGAATGAGGAACTACACATGAGATTATTCTATTTTTCTGGACATCTGACTCCTAGCTAACAACCCCAGAGACACAGGTTGGAAAGGGGAATAGACTGATTTAACACCAACAGACGTCCTATTAAGACTAAGGGAATGAGGCTGTTGTACCATGCTGAGGGGATTATATCCATATTTTGTAACACAAGCTTTTTGCTCTACTAGAAGAGCTTCTCAGAGTGTCTGGCCAGACATTTTAGTTCAAATTATCTTTTGCTTTGAGATTTTTCTCTCTCTTTTCTGTCCTATGTTCAATAAAACCTACTTCTATTTACGTTAACTGGAATTGGGTGTGGAGGGCTGCAAGCTGGGTGTTCACAATGGTGACACTTCAGTGAGGATCAACTCTGAACTCAGGGAAGCAGGAAGAAATGGTGGAGAGACAGTCAGACTGGAGGAAGAAATGAAAGCACGTTTTCATTCCTTTCTTTAAAAAGTGCAGACAAATACCACTGCAGACATGGGGAAAACTAAATGATCTGGTGAAGAGTTATTTGCTGTTTGCCAATACTTGATGGAAACCCTTTCCATGGGCAGCTATGTGAACACTGGAGAGATCACTTATTGTAACTCCCATCAGAATGAAGTAAAATACTTCTTACCTCCATTATTTCATTATTCTTAATCAAGAGTGATTCCGCACCGCCATAGTAAAGATACTGCATAACCAGCTGAAAAAAAACAAAGAGACTGTTTGCTTATGAAAAGCAATCCGAGACAACACATGTTCACTACATATGTCTGCCTTTCACTGTCCTGCCTCCCTTTGCTTTGGCAGTCATTGTCATTAGTGTAACACGGAGAGGCTCACAAAACCATATCATTCCCGCTCGAGTAAAACACATGAAAGGGAAGAGGTTACTATGAAAAATAAGCTACTTTGGAAAAGTCACTTGTGAGCAGCATTTTTAACTTTGCATCATGGGAACGGTGTGGTGGGGGAAGGCATGTGAGGCTACCAAACAATGTGCAGGACTATGGATTTGTCAGTCAAACCAGTCAAAAACCTGCAGGTGTCAGGCCATATATGGATATCTTCTCTGTCACTGCACACTTCTAGGCTTCTCTTCGCGGGTAGCTTGGCTTCTCTCCCAATCCCTATTAGCCTCAGTGCTGTGACTCCCCAAAGAGGTTCAGGTAGCTCACAGGACAAGTTGATCTTGGCTCATTCATTTTCTGATACCATTTTTACACCACTTATTCAGGAGAACATGCCTCTTATAGTGGCTGTTCCCTGATTCCTTCCCTTTCAGAGAAACCACACTCCCGTCCTTCACACATTTCTGTAGGCAAGCATGGTTGGTGAGAAGGTTTGTGCTGGGTTTTGCATTGTAATATGGGCCAAATAATATTTCTCCTCAGGAAACTTAGAATAAGTTTAAATGTTATTGCAGGCAGCTGTAAGTGACACTGAAAAATATCTGCAGCTCTACCAATCAGTAAATGGAACTGTCATTGCTCTGGTTAAAATAAACTTTTCTTAGGCATGCAAGTTCTTGAATACACTGCATCTAGCCCAATATGTGAGACAGATAAGTTTGGCTCTACATTTTCACAGAAGGAATTACAAAATATGAGTAAACAAATATTGCTACGAAAAGAAAGGCCTCTACATCCTCCAAGCTTGTGTGGAATATCAAACATAAGAAAAAAGAATCCAAAAGTCTATGCAAATGTTCCACTGAAATGCACTGCTCTGTCTTCAAAGACTATAGAAGTGAAATATACAATTAAATCTAGTCACTCAGTTGTTATTTGACTGCAGTCAGCACTATAATGCAGGTTACTATATAAAGGGAGTTGAGGCCTTTGCTTATGAACCACTATTTTAAGGTTGATATGACTTTTGCTAAATGTAATTGCATTAATATGTGCAGGGTAAATACAATTGTTGATGTCAAGCAGTATGTGGGCACAAACTTTACCTGAAATATGGGGTACTTCACATAGCTGATCTCAATACAAGTGTTCTCAGCTGAGGGTTTGCTGGATAGCAGAGCTTTAAACCTAAATAAAAATGAGCAAGATTGAAATATCACACTACAATTACCTTTCTGCTGAAATATAGCAAAGTGGAAGGGAGGTGACCATCAATTACTGTGAAAATAGGAGGTTAGAATGCAGAGAAGCTTAGCAAGATTTATATCCTGAAATACACGATGGTTTATATACTGCAGAGGGTATGTCTAAACTATAATTGAAGCATGATTGCAGCTCAGCATATGGCACTGCTGCACTGCATACCCATGCTAGCTTTAATCTAGTTAGCACAACTCTCAAAATAGCAATGAAGACACAGCAGCATGGACCCCCGTGCAGGCTAGCAAAGCAAGTTCATACCCAACCTGTGAGCAGACTTGTACAGCCCAGGCTGAAGCCCATGCTGCTCCGCCTTCATTGCTACTTTTAGCCAAGCTAGCTAGACGAAAGCGAGCCTGGATATGCCTGCTTGAGCTACAATCACGTCTTTGATTGCAGTGTAGACGCCCCCTTAAAGGTATGTAATCAAATTCAAAGTGAAACTAGGAAACCTCTTTGATTAGGACATTTCATTCTGTGTTTCTGGAAAACGTATCTAATTCTTGAAAAAAACTACCTAGGAAATATAGATGCTGTACCCACTTGGAACTTATTACAGGATCAAGGACTGATTATTTCTTTGCTTGAAGATATGGCCATTCTTGAGTAAAACCTGCAACTTTTAAAAATTCAAAATTTCTTTTTGGATTGATATCAGCTTGTATTTTAAATATATGCAGCTTTTTTCCTCCCTCACATCTCTATTGTGCTGACTTGAAAGATGGCCAGGGCAAAATGTTGAAGATTCTACACAAAGAAGTTTAATACTTTAATACAATTGTTTGGGGATGGGGAGAGAAAGAATTGGATATAGCGCTGTTCTCAGAATGTTAAAATTCTCATTTCAACCACAGATTTGAACACAAAAGCAGAGTAGAATTCATTTAACTTAATTATAATTGTATGTGATATTTATACAGATATGGAGATATTCACCTATAAATTTAGGTTTCCTGTTTTAGCTTTTATAAATATTGAAGTTACTAGATTGGGATTCACACCTTTAGAAACGGAAGACCTCATTTTGGCCCTGATTCAAAAAACCATTTCTACTCAAGAAAGCACATAAGCATTGTCCTATACAGGAGAAAGACTTAAGCAAAGGTCTAAATGTTTTCCTGTATCAGGGCCTGAATGCACACCTTCATGCACAGGACAACTAAGCAAGGCCAGCAAATGTGCAATGTTCCCAATTTGTCATACCCTTGTTTTCGAAGGACTGCCTTTTCAACGGACATCTGCTAAGTCTGGCAGCTTGTGCTGGTGCTTTTTGTTATCAGGGAGATATCTCGACTTGAAACTAGTCTGAGACCACAACTCAATTCACAAGCAGCCAACAGATAGTAAATAGCTTCATTCACAACCAGCATAGGCTGTATTCAAACCAGTACCTTAGAGCTGAAAGGCCCTAGACTGCATTACCAGTTCTCTGTGTCCCTGAGTCCTCTTGTTCGCTATATTTTTTGCCTTCGATGCATCTTTGAATATTCATGATATCCTTTTAACACTGAACATTTTATTTCATGACTTAGAGCATTCTCGTCTATGCCTATCTTCCTTCTCAATGCAGATCCATGGTGTGTGTGTGTGTGGTCTACAAAATTTTGTCTGAGAAGGGTGATATACACAGATAACCTCTCTATATTTTCTTTGTAAATCCAGCTCCAGGTAAGTGTATCAGGTTCCTTACACTTGTTTTTAGGTGTTTTCATTTAAAGGTGTGTTTTCTAGATAGCAGAAAATGGTTTCCTAGGTTAATAATTCAATTTTTTGGGGCCAGGGGGAGAGGAGGAGTGCTTTGCCCCAGCTCCTCCCTGCTCTCTGACTTGGATGTTTGGACTTCAAGTGTCACTATTTTTCTCTCAAGAGTTGGAAAGTACTTAGAGAAGAAAGAGATTTCCTCACTCTCTGAAGCTGCAACCCAAACTTTCCACCCAATGCATGGTTAAGACAATGGGCTGGATTCATCATAGATACTAGCGATGAAATCCTGCCTCACTGAAGCCAATGGGAGTTTTACCATTGTCTTCAACAGGACTAGAATGTCATCCCCAACATTTTCCAAAAGTTAACCTATAGAACCACCTTCCCTTTTCTCAGAAGAGACCTTCTCCCACTTAGCTCTTTCTTGTTCCCCCAATTTCCATGCAAGAACTCCAACCCTCTACAACTGGGTGCTGAGTCTCCTGATATCCACATGACTTATCTCCCTGCTGTACAGTCTTTCCGCATGGAACTGCTACAGGCTCCATGTCAGTTTTTCTCACGTGTGACGCAACGGGAGGGATCTGGCAAGGCAAGCCACCTATACAGGATGTGGAAGAAGGGGAGATTTCCAGAAGTGGGGCACATCTGATGGGAATGGCTCCACCCAGGAATTCCAACCTGGAACGTCTGCCACTGCCCAGAAATCCTCCCTCCATCCACAGATTGCCCCAAGTCTTAAAATAATGGACATTCTTGAAAGTTTAAAACATGTGTGTTTGTCGATGTTATTTTGAATGTGTCCACCACCATATGGTCTACTGTAGGTGCTTTTGGAATGCCAAGCATCCTAAGGATTAATGAACAAATGGCATTCCTCGTTGTTACATCCTCAACATAGATCAACAGTAATCAGTTCTTGGGGTAATTACAGAATTTCCATGTTCACAGAAAAGACAGAAGCCTTTTACCTGAATCATTAGTGCCAACAAATTTCAACAGAAAAGATGGAATTATTTGCATTTATTAAAAAAATATACCTGTACATTTACCTTGGGGATGCAGTAAATAGTAACACTCGATGTGCATAAAATGGTCTTCCTTCCACCAGAAATGTAACATCTGACATCTCTTTATTGTTAAGAAAATGGGGATCTGGAATCACAAAAGGGAAAAAAAAACCTTTAGTCAGGAACAGGTGAAACGTATAGAAAAATTTTCCTGTTTTTGTGAGAAAAGACAATCTCTTAAGGGGATATGTTTTTAAATGAGAAAAGCCCGTGAAGCCAGTTTGAATAGTCCAAGGTGGAAGCTACATTGATATTCTAACAGAATCTATACAGAGTCAATTCAGAAACTCTGACAGTCATTTTTATCTCATATAAGATAACAGTCATCCATCACATGCAGTTCATTCTAGACTTTGGGTGAACTTTGAACAGCTCTTTTGTCCTGTTCTCCCTCTGCACATAGTGACATCTGTACCAAAGTGGGCATGAGGGGCCTTGATTCTTATTTATATTAAGGCTCCTTTTACACAACTCTGGCTGTGTGGCCTGAGTGTAAAGGCATCAGACCCAAAAGTAACTTGCAAAACTACAGGCCCAATCCTAGGCATCTAAGACACCTGTCAATTTCAATGGAAATTTTAGGTGAGTATGAAATGCAGGATTGGGCCCCAGACTAGTTTTTCCAATTCTGAATTTTACAGTTAGAAGTGCTTTGTCTTCTGGCCACAATGATTGACTAGTATATAGAAGAATGAAGTGGTTCCAGAGCATTCAAACTGAAATCACATTTCTGATGCTGGAGTTCTTGGAGCAGTGCTTAGAAACCCAAAGACTTACTTTATTTCAATCATTTCCATGAACATTTGCCCTCTTTCCTTTCTTTTGCTCTCTCCAAATCCTAGGACAGCACTCTGTGAACATTGTGATTTGCACCTCACCTGATACTTACCTAAACGAGAGGTCTGCTTTCGCTTGATTTCAACGAGCTTTGGAATAGGATAAGGTCCATAGCAATGAGTGAAAATGACAGACAATTGCTGACTTATCACTTCATTCTAAACAAAAGACATAAATACAAGTATAAGCTTGTGGATTAACAGGTACAAGCTCAAACAATTCCTGAGAGTTCCCTCAATAGCGCACAATTCTAAGGCGAACAAATTGTGGTCACCAAAAGCTCTATGAAAAATTTTGATTTAAAATTATTAGTTCTTCTTATCCAATCCCTCCATTATCCACCTTTCCGTTGTTCCTCCCTCCCAGTATGTGTCACTTAAATGAAAAACTCCTCTATCAGAAGCCTTTTTTTTATCCAGATAAATTCTATATCAACTGCTCCCTTCAGATAGACAGAGTTCTACTGAAATATGGATTTAATTTCATTATTAAAATTCATTCTTACTGTAAGATGACTAAGCTGGCTTTTTAAAATGGCTTCTTTCATTTTTTTTAGGAGAACAAAAGTTACTAAATAAACATATTTGCAATGTGCGAATGCTCCTGAAAACAGACCCTGCATTGTATGTTGATAGCTGTTTTATATCTTGTAATATAATCCCTTAATTTAATTCTAGATATGTCTCTGATATCATTTTGTATCCATTTCACTGGTATTTACCTTATTGGTGTTACTCTAGCTTCTATAAACAAGGTAGGATTGTCTAAAGATTCAGACGCTAACCTGAATCTCACAGTTGGGTTCGGTTCTTGGCTCTGCCACAAGTTTCCTATGTGATCTTGGGCAAGTAATTTCCAGGTAAATTTTCAAAAATAGCTAAGTATTTTAGGAGTTCACGTCCTATTTTCAAAGGTTTTTATGCGCTTAAAGATGCAAATAGGCGCCTAGTGGGATTTTCAAAAGTGCCTAGGTGACTAACACCCACCGGTTTCAATGGGAGTTAAGTGCTTTGGAAAATCCCACTAGGCATCTTTAGGCACCTAAATACCTTTAAAGATCTGGCCCTTCGGCCTTTAGGAGCCTAAATCTCACTGAAAGTCAAGGGGACTTTGGCTCCTAAGTGCTTAAATTGCTTTTGAAATTGGGACTATGTGCTTCTGAAAATGTCAGTTTTCTATTGGTGAAAACCGGGGCAGCTTCACTGAAGTTAATGGGTTACTAGGCCAATTAACATAAGCAAAGGCTATGGTCCTTAATCCCTCTGGGTCTCAGTTCCTACCTGTAAAATGGGGATAACTGTATTTCCTTGCATCACAAACAGGGGAGAGGGGTCGCAAGAATATACGCATTAAAGATTGTGAGGAGCTCAGATGCTACATCAGGGGTGGGCAAACTATGGCCCACGCACCACAAGTGGCCCGCGAGCCGTTTTTATCTGGCCCGCGAGCTCCTGCCGGGGGAGTGGGACCAGTGGTCCCGCTCTCCTGGGCGGGGTGCTCTGAGAGTGCCCCGGAGAGTGGGGCTGGCTGCTGGCTGGGCACACTGCCCAGGACAGCGGACCCACGGCCGGCCAGGCGTGCTGCCTTGAGAGCGGGGCTGGTGCGCCGCCCACGATAGTGGGCTGCAGACGGATGCTGCCCGGAGCCAGGGACAGTGGGCCCTCGGCTAGCACCGCACCCCCCGTTCCCGGCGCAGGGTGCCAGGCCGACCGCAGGATGCCACGGGGCCCGCGCTCCCGAGCTGGGGACGGGGCGGAGCGCTGTGAGCTGCGGGGCCCTGCGCCCGGCTCAGCAGGTAAGCAGGTGGGGGTGGTGATTGGGGGGGAGGGGGGGAAGGCTTAGGTGGGGGGGGTGGTTAGGGAGGGTGGGCGGTCTCCAAAGGGGGCAGTCAGGGAACAGAGAGCAGGGGGGCTAGATAGGGAATGGGGTCCTGGGGGGCAGTTAGAGTCGGGGGGTCTCCGGAGGGGGTGATCAGGGGACAAGGAATGGGGGTTGGATGCGCCAGAGGTTCTGAGGGGGGCAGTCTGGGGGCAGGAAGTGGGTGGGGGTCGGATAGGGGGCGGGGTCTTCAGCCCTTCGCACAATTTTGAACCCTAGTGTGGCCCTCAGGCCAAAAAGTTTGCCCACCCCTGTGCTACAGTGATGGGGGTCACAGAAAGAGCCGGGTAGATATAAAACAAACATAATATTAAAAAGGTGAGTTGTTAAATTCTATATTTAAAATATCTGCACTGTGCATAGAGCAGAAAGTGAAGCTTTAAGGCCTAAGCACATTTTATTGAACTCTGGAAATAGTCACTCATTCCTTAATTTAGATAAAATATTAGGCGATGTGGCAAAGATATTGGAACAACTGTTCTAAAGTACTGATTAGTATAGGAAAAATACATAGGGTCAAATTGTGCCCTCAGATGTGCGCATGCACCCCCCATGACTTCGAAGGAAACTGCACCCAAAGACAGAACGTTTCTCGTGTTACTTCAGACTTAATGCTAAGGGAAACACTCAGAAGTAACAACTCAGATTGTCAAAAAGGGGGAAATGTGTTTTTCACTGAAAACCTGAGCACAGAGTCTGGGAATACAGTCCAAGAGACAGGAAAAACACTGCTGTTTTTCTTAAAGAAATTGGTGACAAGGACATCATTATACACTAGCAGCACATCTGTATTTAGTATTTTTCATACAGATCTTAGCAAAGCACTTTAGGAAGAGTGTGAATCAGACACCTAAGATAAAAGGAAGGTTTAAGGCCAGATTTAAAGAGGAAAGTGACTGGGTGCCCTGACTATGCAACTGGTACAGCTATGGTTTTGTAACTGGTTCATGACACTCATATGACCCAATTACAACACACAAGGCTGAGCTGCATCCATAGAGCAGTTTTGTTTTGTTTTTTCCCCAGCACTCCCATGTGTCAACCAAGATTAAGTATCCACATCTACCAAGCTGTTGAAGGTTGTTTGTACCAGTGCCATATAGGGAAATCTGGGCATCTATCCCCATGTGCTGCACCAGGTGATAGAGTGTTTGGAGAACATTCATAGCAGTGGCACCAGCAGCATGTGGAGCATTGCACTCTGGGATGTCCTACCACACAGAGAACTGAAAAGGAGGAGGGCTGCCCAACCTGGTCACACAGGCATTTAGGGGGTCCCATTTAAACTGCAGAAGGTGGTGTGATAAATTGGTTACAGGAAGACTGTAACCAGCTTAGGATGCTGGCCTGGGAAAAGCACTGTCAGCTGGCACAAGTTATTAACAGAGTATTAAACATATGGTATGCAGACACAAACCACATCATGATGCTGTCATGTCACTGACTACAAACTTAGTTAAAAGCAGTAGTGTAGACAGGGCCTAAGTTGCACTACCTGGCTGTACAATAGATTTACACATTGTATACTAATTAAGAAAAGTGGAGCGGGGTGGGGAGGGGGGTGGAAAGGGATAGGGAACAGAGAGAGGAGCAAAAGAGTTTTGAGGCATGGAGTTGTGCAGGCCAGGCTGGTGTGACTAAGAATGGCTCATGGGTGATATAGGACACACAGGTAAGTCACACAACTCCTCAAATAAATAAAAGGGGTGTACATATGAAAATAAATCACACAGGTGCATATGTGCCTGATTTTGGAGTTTCCGATCTTTCCTGGGAACACAGATTTATAGGAAAGAGATCTTACAGTTGGAAACTCCATCCCATCCTGGCAGATGAAGATCTGGCCTCAGTTATTCCTGCCTTCACCATTTCTTGGCTGGTCTGCAGCAATGTGATATACCTGGGCATGAAGCATTCAGCATTTGGGAAACTCCAACTAGTTCAGAATGCTGCAGAGCAGAGCGCCTGCCTCCTCAGCAACACAGGATACCGTGACCTGAGCATATCAAACCTGGCTTCTGCTCTCTATACTGCCCCCACCCCCGGAATACTGAATTAAGTTCAAGGTCTCGGTCTTTAACATCAAAGCTCTCCATGTCTTCCCATGCCAAGGTCTCTAAAAGATCGCCTAAAGCTCGGGGATGAAGACCATGGTTGACAACTTCATTCCTTTGGCTCAATGGAGCTTGCAACACTAAGAGTAAAGCTTGTCTGAGCAGGAGAGACAGATTTCTCTGGAGGTGGGCCCTGACTATGGAATGAACTCCTCAAGGAACTAAGGACCTCCGCAAACCTCACCACTTTCCACGCCAAGTGCCAGGTGCATTTTGTTGACCTTGTCTTCTCTTACACAAACACAGAGTAACAGGTGTGTATATATATAAACCCACACGCTACCAAAACAAGAAACTCCTTTGCTCCCACTTCTCCCTCTGGGAGAGGCTGAGAGAACAAACAACACATGGCAGATACATAGTCACGTGGCTTAATGCATTGCTGGGAGGCATTCAGATACTACACTGATGAACAGACCATAAAATTCTATATAGAGTAAAATATAAGAGAAAGCAAAACACAATCAGATCATTCTCTTTCACACAGCGTGGAACTTCGTATTTGTAGTACTGTCAGTAGTTTTCATTTTGGGGGAAGTCCAGACATACGGTTGGTGTTGAGAAAGTCAGTAGTTCACAAGATCAACAGACATAGTTGAAAGGCCAAAAAATTGCTAAGCTGAAAAGACAATAGGAGGGTAAGTCACTGCTAGTTCAGATTCATGGCCCCCAAACAATAAGTTTTCACCGAGGACGTGGAGGGGAAAGGGGAAAGTCATTATAACAGGGTAGCTCCGACTCCCCTAAACACATGCTGGCCTTTGAGGGACGTGGATACTGGATGTCATCTCTGAAGCCTGCAGATTTTAACAATAAACCAGGCAGGAAGCAGCAGTACAGGTTAGATAAAAGGGAGCCTTTGTCAGAGATGGAAGTCTATGATCCTGGGCTGCTGAGTAATAAATAGCTTTCACCGAGAACTTCAGGTCAAATTCTGCTTTTGGGTGTGTGTGTGGGGCTCTCATTGAACTAACTGGGAGCCAAGCACAAGCAACAAAGAACGGAGCTTGGCCCATTAAAATTGCCATACTGGAAGAGAGAAACAATCCAGTAAGTCCAACATTCCTCAGAGACTCGCCTTTACTAGATAGTTCAGTGTCTGCTGTGGTTACTAAACCCAACCTGTGAAGCACCTGCACAGCCATGCAACACTATGGGAGAAAATTCTTCTTTACCCCATCGGATCAGCTTATTCCCTTCACCCCACCGCTTGATAAGAAAGTAAAGACTAGAGGAGCTTCTTTTGTCTAGGATGACATTGAAATTGAAGGATCAAACAATTTGTCTTTTTTTTCTACAATCTGATGTTGGAAAGATTTTGCCGCCAGCATGTGTGATGCTGAGAACTGGACTGAGGCCAACGTCCTTTTATACATGGCGAGGAGGGTTGGATGTGTTTCTATAGGGTATGAGAGGGAATACAGTTTGACATTGGATATAATGAGGACATTACCCAACTGAGAGGTAATTTACACAAAGGCAAGAGGGAACAACAGTTCATCCAATCAATGGAAATGGTATTTCTGATAGGCAGGCAGTAAGAAACTTTGCTTTGTAAGGACAGAGGCAGTTTTCTGCCTTAACAGCATTCTTCAGAAGAGACTGAAAGCAATTTGCAACATTTTGTGAATGCATTGCATTGAATTGGTTAGAGAGAAGAATGAGTTTCTCTGTCTAGGCAAAGCTGAAGCCTTTCAAGCTCCCTAAGCAGAGACCCTTTGCTCACTCTTCTGGAGCAGAACAGAGAAGACAGAACCAGCCAGTGGGCTGTATGTGTAGATGGTCTCTCAAAAACCCCTTTGCTGAAGGTCCATGGCAGTGGTCAGCAAAGGCTACTCCAAACAATTTAATCCTTAGAGTTTCCTGCCTCAACACATCCCATTTTATGGCCTGATCGTGCAAGGTGCTGAACACCCTTGGATATATTGAACACCAATCACTCACATTTACTTCTGAGAGCTATTAAGGGCACTCAGCCCTTTCTAGGATCACAAACCCAAGAGAGAATCATAATAGGGAAAAAAGTGGTTTATTTTTTCCAGTTAGGATCAACTCTTCCCTTTCTTTCTGACTTCTAAGACATGTGTCCATGCCCTGATCTTTTCCTACAGCTTCTTCCATTCCCCTGTCGCTTTTCTCCAGTCTGTCCAAAACACAGCTGCTAAGATGGCCAGTTAGACCATATCACTCCTACAACTCCTCCACTGGCTTTGTAACAAATTATGCTTCTTGTCCTTTCCTTTGAAGCCCTGCACATCTCTGCCCCAGGCTATGTTTTGGATCAGGTTTCTAATCTCGTCTCCTTCCCCTAAGCCCCATCTATGCCAGTTTCCCCATCACCTTGGTTCCTTCTCCTGCTACGGTTTCCTGCTAAACCCTATGTGCTAGGCCTCCAAATCCCTCCCAAAGACTCACTTTGCCACCAGGCCCCCAAACACTAACTTACAGTAGTCACATACCATCTAAACAGAAAAGTAATGTTCTAAGGTAACAATTCTGGGTCTCTCAGTCTCTGCCTTTTAGCAGAGACATGACACAGCTCAGGGGAATATGAATGTATGCAAATGTGCCTTTAAACCTCTTTTGCTTTCCTGGTCCCTGAGGCTGCTGGGAGTCTGGGAACTGGAAAAACATACAGCAGCCTGAAGGTTGCTCTACGCTATGCTGTTTGCCCATAGCCCTAGTGGATTATTCCAGCAGTGAGAGATCATCAGGGTGTACCAATCTATTGGGAAACCAGTCCATGGCAGGCAAAGGTACTCCTGAATGATTACTGTACCCAACACCCCTCACCACCATAAAGGGAGAATACGGAGTTAAGTGGTGCAGAGGCTGTTGTGTGGGCCCGCCATGTCTGAATGAGCACAGCCCAACTTCAGTATGAAATTTTCTTTGTCATTTCTCTGTGAACCTTTTCATCTTTCCCTAAGTATTTCTGGTCAGGTTCCGCAGTAGAATTCACTTTTATTAGCTGCATCAAAACTGGTTAAACATCACTTCAGAGGGCTGCACTTAGATGATTAAGTAACATACACATAATTACTATTAGTCAACAACTGTAATGTAGGGAAGCCCTAGAGGTTAGACGTACAGTTAGAGGCAACGAACTGCATAACAAAATAGGTTTTGTTAGCACCAGATGCAGGCCCTTGCATGGTAAAATGGAATTAATTACAGGTGATGCTCGGAAAACTGCCAAGTTTCTGTTTCAAAAGGTTCTTTATATCACAGCCAAGCATTGTGTTCAGACACCTCAGCTCCAGGAGCTCAATCTAATCCCTGGGTGATAAACCAGAAGAGGGCAGACATCACAGAAACAGTGCATCCAGTCTCTGGCAGTGCAGGTGTCACACACACAGCATTTTTTTTAAACTGTGAAACTTCTGCTCATATATCCTTTGGGCGAAGTCCAGGCAAGGATGTGAATAGAAGGCAGCAAAATCAAATCTAGGTCAGTATGAATATGAATCTATGCTACAAAAACATGACGACACTGAGTTAATAATATGTTATTAACATGCCACTCTGTACCTGATGTTCACATCTCACATGGAGAAAGCAAGATGAACATGTGTGAAGGACTTGAGTCCTGGTTATTCTGAACTGTTTAGACACAGAAGTGCTGAAAATGAGGAGAGGCAACACTACAGGATACTGTGATCACCAGAGTATGGTGAAACCTGTTTTAAGAGATCATCCAAGAGCCCAGAAAAAAGATCCATCACCTACTTATCTGAAGTTCAGAGAAAATTGCACTAGTCATCTTGGGGATTCTTTAAAATGGTCACTGTTGATGGCCATGGATCACTTAGAGGTGGTCCTTAGAGCGGGTTACATTGTTTTTTTCTTCTTGCTGAACAATATAGACTTTTACAATACAAAAAATAAAATGAAAATTGTGATCTCCTCCAGTCCCTACCTGCTGCTAGAAAGAGCTTGTCATTCTGTATGTGATTGATCCTAGAATACAATAGCATGCATCTGGGCACTACTAAGAGATGAAGGGCTGTTAGGTGAGTGCACAGGGACACTGGCGATGAAAAGAGTATTCCTGTCCCCCTCCCCCAATTATTTAGGATCAACCACAAGCTGGAATCTTGCACTATCCCTAGCACAAAGACAGCTGCGGTGCCTCGTGCCCATTCTCCTCTACGTGGTGGATTCCCCTGGCTGGACTACAACTCCCATGATGCACCATGATCTCCTCTCTTGTACATGGAAGGCAGTGCATCATGGGAGTCTGTAACCTTAAGGAATGTACCTCCAGCCAGGGAGCCCAACCCATAGAGGAGAACAGGCACATGAAGCAACCAAACTACAACTCCTATAAGGCACAGTGGCAGCATTTTCAAATCAAAATATTAGGGTTATCAGTCAAAATACATCCATTTTCAAGAGCTTGATTTTTTGATAGAAATTCAAAATATTCTGTGGAAAGCAGAAATTGTTGTGAAAAATTTTGTTTTTGTAAAAAGCCCAATTTTCAGGTGAAAAACAGTTTCAATGGGAAAATTTCAACCAGTCCTAGATGGGCCTTTCCTTCCTTCCTACCCAGCAGAGTACTACAGCCTTCTAAGCCATGGCCCTTAGGAGCTCAGGGAGATACACTGACTCCTAAATCTTCCCTTAGGGCACTGGGGCTAACTCATCTTCACAACCTGTGTTCTTTGGTTAGTCAATTTTAGCCTCTTACACTGCTAGGGAAATTTTCTAAAGGAGACCCACTTGATTATTCTCTGTTCAGTGCAACATGTATCATACATACATATATACATACATACATCATCTTAGATTGTCCATGGCCTACTGGGGAACCTTAAGATTTCCAGAAGCTATGTCTGGCCCTTCAATTTAGCTGAAATTGGACGGGGAGAGAGGAGTGGAAGAAAAAAGATCAATGGCACCTGCTCAATTGGCTAGAACGTTGGAATACTCTGACAGACCTCCCCCAGAAATTTGTTTCAAAATAGATTAAACCTGGCAGCACAGTAATAGGACACCCATCTCCTCTTCTTCCTCTCTTTTCTAAGTTTCAATTTATAATTATTCTCCTTCTTGATATCAGATACTTCAGGCCTTTCCTGTAGCTCCTGTTGCTTCCAGACACATGAAAATTGTTTTCCCAATAGTTAATGCTTCTTGCCAGAAGCTCATAAGTGCTGTTATTTCTGAAGGGATTATAGACATTATAGAAATGTAGAGCTGGAGGGGACCTCCAAAGTTCAAGTCCAGCGCCCTGTGCTGAGGCAGGACTAACTAAATCTAGACCATCTTTGGGCAATAGTTTTAAAAGCACATAAGTGACTGAAGAGCCTAAATCCCACTGACTTTCAGTGGGATGTAAGATCCTGAGTCACTATTGAAAACGGGACTTAGACATTGTTGAAAATGTTGTTCTTAATCTCCCATTTCTGTTTGTTCCTGTTTTTTCTTTTCTCTGCCACTCCTTCATCTTTGATCTCAACTTCTCTTCTATTTTTACGTTTCCACACCCACACCTCTCTTTGTCAATCTTCTATTTTATCCACTGTCCTTGACATCTCCCCTCCTCCCATTACCAGGTTCATCCACCTAGCTGTAACTTTTCAGGATTAAGAGTCCAGATTCTGATCCTGGGAGGGATGGAATTAACTATGATTCCTAGAAATCCATTTATGTGCTTAAAATAAAGCTGATTATTGTTCAAAAGTTGATTGTTACCTACTGTATATAGAGTAGATCTGGTCAAATGTTTTTCAATTTTTTAACAAAATTTATTGCAAATTTGTACAAACCTTTTTCTGCTGTTTTTTTTTTTTGACAAGTTTAGAAAGTTGTGGGAATTTTTTTGGAAATCTGAAATTTTGAGGAAACGGTTTTGTAAAACAAATCTGCATTTTTTTTTTAGCCAGCTCTACTACAAAGCCTGGTTAATAATGACTTACTGGAGTATGTTTTGGATAGGTCTAGAACATCACCACTAGGAACAACAGGGAAGCTACAGAATGCTACTGGGCTGGGGTGTGTGTTTGTGAAGGCCCTCCCAGAAGGTTTCAAATAGTTTTTGTCTGGTCAATGCACCACCAGGAAACTGGACATATCGAGTGTTCCTCTAGTGTCAGGCCATGATTCAATAAAGCGTCTCTATTCATGACAGTTATTAAGTACAGTCAATGGGGTGTAAACATCTGCTTAGGTGCTATTCTGAATTTGAGCTTCAGATAGGATGCAACAGAGAGGCATATACTAGTCCCTTCCCTGCATTATGGAAGAGGTTAGATGTAGGGGGCAGTGAGAAGGTTGCAGGGGCCAATACAGTACAGACCTGTTTACACGCAAATCTGCTTAATACGTGGTAGCGCTGTGCCTCCCAGTGCTACCTATTCAACATGCGAGACTCGTTAACACGCAGTACAGGAACTTGCTATATAGCACTACAGATTTGCTCAGAGCCAGAAAGAGCAAAAAATAATGGTGTTTTTTCCTAAGTGAATCATTGGAGACTCTTGGTACATGTAATATATAATGCAGGGGTAGGCAACCTATGGCACGTGTGCCAAAGGCAGCATGCGAGCTGATTTTCAGTGGCACTCACACTGCCCATGTCCTGGCCACCAGTCTTCTTTACTGATAGGTTTAGTGTCGCAAGCTTTGCTGGTTGTAGTGGCTCTCTTACAAATTGTCCTTTAACCCATGGTTGTTCTCTCTGAGTTCTCTTCATCCTTTTTAGTGATACTGCTTTCTCTAGTACATCTTGTTCCTGGCCTGGTGAAGGGTTCATGCTGACTACCAGCATTTCCCCTCAGGGCTGGATACATGAATGATCTGTGCATTCTGATATTTCTGTCTCGGAAACATGGAAATATCCTGGATTATGCATTTTCTAAAAGGGGAAGATACTTAGAACCATAAAGGGAAATTAGGAGATCGACTCCCATTGAAAGTCAACGGGAGCTGGGTACCTAACTTCCATTTGTGCTTTGGAAATCTCCCCCTAATTGTCTCAGTATATTTGCTAAAAATTCACTGACTGTTCTTCCCATGATTTCACTTTCTTAGAGGTAATGTTATCTAGGACTTCAGCTCATCCACACACAACCCATCTTGCCTGATTTACTAGTTTTTGTTTCCATTCTTTGTTCCAAAGTTGGAGTTTCCAAAAATATGTTTTTCTTTCTGTGTTCAGCAGCAGCATTTCAGCATTTAAAGGGGAGCAGAGAATGCAAACTACGATCAGCCAGTCAGCAAAACTCTGACAGCAGTTCTGCCTTGCTGCAAACTTTCCATAGGAATGTTTGCATCTTGGTCCTAAAATCTGGTTACTGCTAAGGAGGTGGGCCAGAGCCCCACGAGGACGTAGGTCCAAGTTCTGACATTCTGCAGTATAGATGCAAATCAAGCCATAGACCCGAGTCTACTTAGTGTAGTATGGATGTGTTAGCACAGCCATGAGACCTGGGTCCAGCAATTGCAAACCCATATTTACAATGTGGTGTGGACACTCAAGCACAGGCTTGGAAACATCAAGTTCACAAGTTCGGTTCCCACTGTCTTGGGCTTAGTGTGCAGTGTAGACAAATTCTAGATGACTTGGGAACTTCTAGGAATGTTTCCTCATGCAGTGGCTTAAGTGAGGGAAAGGAAGGTCTTGTGGCTAAAGCACAAGAAAAGACGGTTACCTACCTTGTAACGGTTGTTCTTCAAGATGCGTTGTTCACGTCCATTCCAAATTAGGTGTATGTGTGCATGAACGTTGGAAACTTTTTTTCTCAGCAGCTCCCGTCGGGCTGGCAGGGAAGCCTCCTAGACTGGCACCCTTGCAGCGGTGCATATATTACCCTGTCAGCCCGACCCCGCTTCGGTTCCTTCTTGCTGTTGACTCCGGCAGAGGGGAAGGAGGGTGGGTCTTGCAATGGCCGTGAACAACAAATCTCAAAGAACAACAGTTACAAGGTAGGTAACCATCTTTCCTTCTTCAAGTGATTGTTCACGTCCATTCCAAATTAGGTGACTTCCAAGGTTACCACAGGAGGAGGATAGGAACTATAGAACGATGGAGTGAAGAACGGCCCTGCCAACCATCAATGGCTGTAACGTGGCCTCCATGAGCAGCTGCTTGAGGCGAAAGTCCCTTTCTTTCTTAGTTCTGGGCTTAAACGCCTTGCAGATCTTGCAGCACCCAGTCTGGTGCGATTTCCCCGAAACAATGAAGGCAGGAGTCGTGGGGATCGTTGATCGGCATGGGCTTGCAGCATGTGGCACAAGCTTTAAACCCCTGTCGCATGCCACGCAGCCCAAAGCTCTGAACAAAGGAATACGTAACAACTTATAACTAACTGATAACTACTCTAACACTTCATTAAGGGATCACTCACTAAGTGAGAGAATGAGAGCTGTTCCAACGTCACCACGGACGGTAAGAAGAAACTGAAGGGGAGTCAGGCCGGCAGGATAATATATGCACCGCTGTAAGGGTGCCACTCTAGGGGGCTCCCCTGTCAGTCCGATGGGAGCCGCTGAGGGAAAAGGTTTCCAATGTTCATGCATGCAACGCGTGTACACCTAACTTGGAATGGACCTGAACAGTCACTCAAAGAAGAATGAGAGTAACCAAAATGGGTTCTATTCATGGCTCTGTCCCCATGATTCTGGGGAAGTCACTTAGACCAAATTTTTAATAAGTGACTACTGATCTTGGGTGCTTCAACTTTTGGGTGCCCAACTTTAGACAACCTGGGCCTGACTTTCAGATGTGTAGAGTATCCTGCACCTCTCCATGGTGAAAATCTGGCTGCATGCCTCTCTGTGCCTCAGTTTCTCCATTTGTAAAACGAGGATAAGATTTACCTATCTCACAGGGGGGTAATGAGTCTCAATTCATTAATGACTGAAATTACTGGATGGATGGAACTATATATAGAAGTGCAAAGTGTTGCTACTCTTAAATATAAATTGTCACTCAAATACAATACACTGAGAATCATGATATGCATCATATGGGACATTCTATTTTGTATCGACCAAGACATTTTTAGTGACTTGTCTCCCAGTTACTTATTTTACCATTATTTTTTCCCCAAGACACTTGTTAAGGAAAGGTTTGGGTATTTAGCAAAAGCAAAAGCTCCCTGAGCTCCCAGCACACAGGGGAGGGTATGTCCCTTTGGATAAATCATACTCCCCTCTCTGCAGCTGGCTGACTCTACAAATTGGGGGGCACAGTCTGAACCATAGGCCTACTCCTTCCCCACCACTGGGGTACATGGAGGGAACAGTCTCTGCCCTGGCCTTTGTCTGGAGAATGCAAGTGTGGGGTGGGAGTTTCCTTCAACCAATACCTTTCCCCACAGATCTCCCACGCCATGACCAGGGACAACTTAGCTCTTTGTCTAGGATCTTTCTCCTGGAATGCTTCTAAAAGTTCCTTGTTTCCTACCAATATTCTTAAGTCCCTTTATTTTAGGTTTTACCGAAACTTTCCTGGATTTTACGAAAGCCGTAATTCAGTTTTTACTGATTTTCACCCACATTTTGGAAATGCCAGGGCTCTCCAGACCCAGCTCCCTGCTCCAGAAGGAGAGATGGTGGCTCAGCAGCCTGGACCACCCACCTCTCCTTCTGGAGTGGGGAACCAGGGCAGAATTGCTGGAATGAGTTGCTGGTGTACATTCTGTTGTCCATCCCAGGCCCACCAGCATTCAAAGCAAATAAAAGTTAGAGAACTACTTGCTAAAATGGATTGAAAATGAAAAGCTGTATCTGACAACATTTCAGAATAAAAAGGGCTTTCCTGAAAGTCGAAAAAGACACAAAAGCAGAAGAGAGTGACATCTACCCTGATATTTATTCTGGAAAACTCCAAAGATTTTGTATTTGCACTGATTTTCACTGATTTTGTAACTTTTGTAATAAACGCTAATAAATTCCCAAGAAATTTTAAACAAAACAAACACGGAAAACAAGGGCCTTAGACATACTGTATATGTTCTAGCCTTCTTTCTGCAAAGGAGCTGCTTGCAAGAGCCCATTTGGACAAGACCCTGGCAATAATTCTTGCCACTAACAGATATCTTGTAAGTCTTTACACAGTGCCACACGATGATTCACGGTGTAGTTAAGAATATGAAATGATATGTGTGTATCTAGTGTGGAAGCAAGTTGGATAGCATAGAATTTCTATCTTACTGGCTTTTTCTGCTATTTCAATTGTTCTCCCCTGCCAGCAGTTTGGCTTTAAAGTGAACCCAAAGCAGAACAAGCTGGCTCTACTTTGCTACAATGCCTCCTTCAGAACAGAGACTCCTAAAGACCTATTTTGACATATCAGAGGGGTATAATTCTGTCTAAATAAATTATTTTAAAGCTGACCACATGAAAACTACTCACTTTGGCTGTAGTCACCGAAGAAAACAATAAGCCCTGGTCAATTTTTTTGGAGTGGAATGTAAGAAACCTCTGTGTTTAGGTCTCTAACTGCTAGTTCCACAATCTTTTGGTATTCAGTGAATAGGTCAAAATCTCTGCCTTTGAACATTAACTAAACTGCTGCTGCAGGAACTGCAGATTATATGCTGCCTACACTGGTGTTCAGGAAGTAGGTGAGAAATGTTATTCACTCTCATGCTAAACAAGTAGTGGGGGCCTTACTAATGTGTATCATAATACCTCATTAAAATAATAAACAAATATTTTTGATATCAGACTCCTGCAGCTTCTCAATTTGGACACTAAAATACTTGCTTCTTGTCAGTAATAGCTTGATTGGGGCTTCTCGGAGAGGACTTGGTTGTATTTTGAAATCAATGGGAGCAGCAGGGGAGCTAATTTTGGCTGAATCTAGTTGGAAAAGAAAAAATCCAGTCTTCATTGGGGGAAGATATTTCCACTTTCCCTGGACACCTGTCCCAGCTCTATTCTAGCTGCATACTTGTAAGTACCTCACTAAAAGCTCAGTTGTCTGGGTCAGAAAAGGTCTCATTAAAGTATTGATGGGGGCGGGGGGCATAAATGCTGATTTATGAGATTTTTATTTAATTATTTTTGCCTGGGCATTAGGCTACCAAGATAGTGGGAGGCTTTTTCCATTGGTTTTCAAAGGGAAAGAAATAGATATTCTCTGACCTACATAGGTTGTGGGGTTGTATAAGTCCCCATAAAACTTCCACATGGGCAGTAAAAAGGCTTGTGAGAGGATAATATTTGGATCTGAAAACTGGCTCAAGAAATCCAGAGCAAATATGAAGATTAACCTGGCCCGAGAAAGCAAACTAGAGAGAAATAGTAACCTTGGTTGACTCAGCTATCAACATCTCTTGCTGTACTACACTGACCCTTGTGACTTTAATTTTACCACTAGGCTTTAGCTTCTGCTGTCTTTCCGGCTCACTGTAAGTGTCAGTATTAAGCTGCCCTAGCAGTAGATGAATATAGCTGTCTTTTTTTTTAACTCACAGATCTGCACTTGCAAACCAGGAAACAAATACAGAAAATCTCACCCAGTGTAATGAGTTTCAGAAGATCAGTGTCATTTCGCAGGGATTTGGAGGCGGGGGGGTGTATGGAGGTTGTGTTAATTTCCTCAAAATCCACATTTTCATACCTTACTTGCTTTCAGTATCTCAAACATCAAAGGCAACCCATGTGTGATGAGCTCCTCAGTGTACTCTTCCTCCTGAATGGATTTAAATTCCTTTAACAAGCATTGGATGAGAGGCCTTCTGTGCTGCTGAAAGGAAGTTCGCAAAGACTCCAACCATGTATGTAGCGTCCATGGAACTCCTGTACAAAAAGATGAATTTTAAAGGTATGTGTATTCCAGACCATCACAGAATGAGGGATAGTTAATTTATTCTTTAATTGTGTGACTTTGGGGCTTTAGATTTAATTGTGTGAGCTTTAAATGTGTGACTTTAGGGCTTTAGATAGCTGGTGGGTGGCTGGAACCAGGGTGGATTGGCAGCCTCATTATCAGCTCCCCATGCACTTAAGTTCCCTGTGCAGCAGCTGCCCAGCAGGCTATCAATTGCCAGCAGTTTAGATGTCCCTCCCCCCACTGCCATGTGCTGCTCCTGCCCTCTGCCTTGGAGCTGCTCCCCGAGACTCCTGCCTGCTATATGGGGGGGGAAGTGGGAGGAAGAGGGGGACTAATGTCAGGGTGTCCCCCTCCCTCCTGCTCCTGCACCCTGCTTACCCCATCTTCCATAGAATGGGCGGAGGACATAACAGGGCTCAGGACAGAGGGAGCTTGGTGGCAACAACTGCAGTCTCAGCAAGCTAATCTAATTATCAAGGCAGTGTACTTAAGTTAGGGTCAGCGTACTTAAAGGGGAAATGTGCATCTCTCTCTCACACACACAGTGTGTGTCTCTGTCTCTGTCTGCTATGCTGTCTCCCCTCCCTCCATTCCTGCTGCCTTGTAGAGTGTAAGAGTTAACCCTTGAGGGCTCAGCTAGTTGCTAGTTCATCATTTAGCAGTAAGGCATTCCCTGGGAAATATCCCACTCTCTGACTTTACCACCTCAACCAAGCTTCACAATCATCATCACTGTGTACCAGTATTAAATTGTTTGCTTAAAACTTATACTGTGTGCGTGTGTGTATGCGTGTGTGTGTGTATATATATATATATATAGATAGTCTTTGGTGAAAAAAAATTCTGTGGAACCTAACCCCTGCATTTACATTAATTCTGATGGGGAAATTGGATTCGCTTAACATCGTTTCGCTTAAAGTTGTATTTTTCAGGAACATAACTATAATGTTAAGTGAGGAGTTACTGTACTCCTGCCACCAGTTGGTAGCTCATGGGTGCTGAGCACCCCTATTTTTTTCAGTGGGTGCTTGAACCCTGGAGCACCCACAGAGTCACCGCCTATGCTACCAATGAAAAGTGCTATATAAGAGCTAAGTAATATTATTTAGCCTTTCTGCTGAGCCAATTAGTGTTCACTGCAATGGTGATTTGTGATGTGGACGTCATTTGGGAACTAGATTTATTCCACCGTACTCATTTGCGGTGAGCTACCAAACAGCCATCAAATAGTAAAAATATTTAGTCACTGCTAACTTGGGCTGGATTTGAACCCGTGACTTGGAGAGGAAAATGTTTATATCCCCCTCATCACTCCTCCAAGCCATGCATCCATCCCCATTTATGTTAGTAAGCATCAGGTGGGAAGAAGGTCCTGTTCTTACACAGTTACTTGTCAGAGCAGAACTGCACTTTAAGGATGTAAAAGGAATTGCTACCACGCACTAAATAATAAAACATGCAGTAGTAGAAGACAGATAAATTAGTCCAATTCATAGTCATCAAGGAATGGACTGTAGGCCAGCCTACGTGCCTGCGTGATGGCCATTATCTTGGCTGACACCAGGGATTAAACTGATGACTTCCAGAATTAAAAGCATAAACTACTTGAACTGAACAGGCAAGCCTCTTTAACCAGGAGCTGTAACAACTCATATCCTCTGCAGATTTTGCACAGTGTGGGACCTGTAACACACACTCATCAATGGGTTACATTTGCAGAAGAGTGTGAGAGGAAATATACCTCTCCGCCCTCCTGTCTACACCCCGGCCCTGGGGTCCTCATAGCTGCTGCATGCTCATTACTCTCCTCCACTCCAACAGGTGGGCAGGATCTCAAGTCCCACCTTCCCACTGCCATGAGATCTGTTCACATTCACTTAGTAGGAGCTGCTTTGCTAGACCAGTTGCACAACCATTCTCCATCCCTCTGTGTTTATGCAAACCAGTTATAGGTTGTAACTCAGAATGGAAAAACTGATCCATGTGACAGGCTTCCAAGACTCAGTGTTCTTGGATATGGTGCTCAGAAGCATGTTTGGCAGCAGAAGACTTTTGGTCTCTCACTGAGCACATGTGGTAAAACAGTCAACAACTGGAACAAAATGGTTTCCTTGAGCACTGACTGACCGGCCTGGGAGAGGGTGTTTGAAAGGGCCGTAGAGCTATGCGATTAATGCAATGAGCAAATTCACTGCCTCTCTCTCCCTGGAGGTCCCAAGTAGTAAAAAGGTGAAGGTTTTGTGACAGATGGGAGGTTGGTGCTGGGAGGAGTGTGGTGTTTGAAGTAGGTGGGTGGTTTTGAGAGCTGGTGCATGAAGAGCTGGCATGGCCACCCCAGAGCTGATGTTTTAGTTGGACACCTAGCTAAGCAGAGGTGAAGAAGCCTACTGCTGGGAGCTGGCCCTAGCAAATCACCCTTTCTTTTGAGCCAGGCACCAGAGTGCTTTTTGGGAACCACCACATGCAAGAGCCTTTGCTGAGCAATTGAAGCCTCTTTAACAAATGAGTCATAGTGTGCTTGGCATTCTACCAAAAAGTGGGGCTGAAAAGGCCGGGTGTATCAGCTCTCCAGCTGCCAGGGGGTCATGCTCTGTAGCTTACCCCCAACTGCTTGATGTGCATCTGAAAAATGTCGTTGGTGTACGCCAAACTGGAGTAGGTCATTGACACTCCGATTCCATTCATGATGGAACAGAACAGAAAGAAACCTATCTAAACGTATATGAGATTTGCCCCATTTTGTGATGCGTGGCACACATGACTGTGAAAAGAAAAGCAACTCACAAGCCACGCCGGGAAGATTATTTTAGTCAGCCATGGCTTGTCAGCATTAAAACAAAACTGACTCAATGGACCCTCCAAGAGTCACAGCTTTTCACTGACTTACTCACTTCCCCCATTCTTCCTTCCCACCCACATATGAAAGTCCCCCAATTATTGCTTTCATAAAAACTCAGGAACATTCAAATGTGGTCAGTGTGAGTGACAGGCATCGCTCCCCCCAAACATACATGATAGTTGTCTCTCATGGGAGGTAAAGTGCAGAGGATATCAAGACTGACCTATGCTCCTTATGTCAATAGTGACATCCACGTATCCATGCTCAGCGCTGTGGTACATGGCTTCTTTCAGTGCTTTCAGTTTGGCCTTGCTGTTACGGCTGGCGCACAAAGGAGCTGGTGCAGCATCTGCCAAGTCAGTTCCCTCAGCCAGTATTTCCTCCAGGGACAGGATATCACTCTTCTCTTTCTCTGGCTGAGCAAGCAGCTTACGAAACACATTCCTGTCAGCCACAATGCAAGAGAGAGAGAAAATCAGAGTTAGCTACTGTGTTTTCCTTCTGCCTGGGATATTATCTGTAATATGGCAGGTTTGGAAACCTATTCAGAAGGCCAATCAGGAATTATTTTAAGAAATGTTAACTCACACTGCATTCAGTTCCTGCAGTCCTCATGCAGGCAATACTCCTATCAGTTCAGGAGTTGTGCCAGTATCACAGCTGCAGGACTGGTTCAATTGTTCTAACGAATGGCAGGAGCACCGTACAAATGTCATGTGTACAGCAGAAACTTAGAACAGGGACTTATGATTAAAGCAGTGACTGTTAAATGATTAAAAGCCTGTGTGGAAAACCTTGGCAGAATCTATCCCACACTATGGGAAAACAGAGTTGTCTTTAGAAACTCTTTAGTGCCTTTCACAAAGAATGCATTTAATAGCAAATAACTGATAAGAGATTAAACTTGAAAAGGGAACTGTCTAAAACCACTGAAGACACCATCACTCTCAATTAACAGTCAAAGCAGTCTCGGTAAAGCTGGAGCTACTAATCATTCAACTACATCTGGCAGGGCAGGTTCAAGCAAAGCTGGGACCCCAGCTGAAAAGCCATTTATTTGGAACCTAAGGTTCAAGGCCGCAAACTCAGCAGTAGGCATGACACTCCACTCCCACCAGGTTTAGACCAGTGTAACTCCATTTACTTCAGCGGAGCTACTCCTGGTTTACGGTGCTGTGAGAGGAGAATCAGGCGCAACGTGTAATTTCTCCCCAACCTCCCCCCATCTCATGCACTTATGACCTCATGCACTGAGCAGCATACACTCAGTTCCAGGAGTAGGGGCCGTGCTTAATTTGGAATGAAAGAGGTGCCAGGGCTCAAGCAACATTTTTACTTTTGTAACTGATGTGGCAAGTCCAGAGGTGCCAGGGCTGTAAACTGTAAATCCTGGCACAAATTAAGCACTGAGTAGGGGTAAATGGCAATGTGTGTGTGTGGGAGAGAGAATAAGTGGATAACTGAGAGATGTCTAACATGGGCGACGGGTATCGAAGGCCAGGGAAGGCTAAGCCTCCCCTAACCCAGGCCATGCTCCGCCCTGAGGCCCCACTCTTACTTTCCCTCTCCCGTGGAGCTCGGGGCTTGGGCTGGTGTGCGGGCCAGCTGGTGCAGCTGGGGTGGCTCAGGCTAGCCCGCATGGCTGAGGTGGGCCTGCCGAGGCTCCTCTGGCTACAGAGTGGGTGGGCGCTCGGGGCTCTGTCGGGAAGGGGGCTAGCCTTCCCGAATGGGGGGTTCACCTGCCGCCCATGATGTCTAGCGGTGTGTGTGGGTAGGGGAATAGTGGAGGGAGCTTTTCTGTAAAATTAGTTAGGGGCAGTGGGGAGAGTGTGAATCTGTGATGTGCCTCAGCTGGTGCAGAGTAAAGGAGGAAAAGACTTGATTTCCACAAGGGATGCTGCTCTACAGCACCCACTGACAGCATGAAGCATCTCCCACTCCACACCATTAGGCACTGCATGGGTGTTTTAACAAACTCCTTCCCTCTCACCCCACCTCTGCAAGGGGTCGCTCTTTGGCTGCAGATGGGCAGCATTGTCTGAACCCACCCTGACAGCTACATAGCATATCATTAGGCTATTAGCTCTTTTCTCTAAGCAAACATAATGTAGATACTGTCTCTAACCTGCATCTACGTTCCTCTGGAAGGCTACAAGTAGAAAAGTATGAATGTGAAGATCCTAATACTAATCCATAAATTGTAATTACTACCTGGATTTTGCACAAATAACTGCTCAGACATATCAGTTGTTCATTTAATGTATTTTAATTTATAACACGCCCCCAACACGCTGTCTTTGGACACATACATAATGTTAACACAAACAAAAATATCAGCACTTACAAAAAACAACAACTTTGTTTAATGACAGTTATGGCTGTTGCAAGAAACACACACCGCACACAAAACCTTTAGAAATTTGTAAATAAATACATTCAGGGAAGTCCTCCAGCACTCACTGGCACATCAGCATTTACTACAACTTTGTAAACAACAAACCGCAACCTTTCAGAAGGCATTCACTTCCATTTCCACATACTGAAAAAGCAACGTGCATCTCAACCTGATCAAACTCACATGCTGACATAAATCCCTAAATCCAATCTCAAGTCTCTTATACCAAAAAGGGGCACATCCGACTGTCACACAGTCCATATGTGTGCAGTAGGATTCTACTTTAACACCAAAGACCATACATCAGTCCACCCACATCAGTCTCCAAGGCAAACCATAATCACTTGACCCATGCAACTAGACCCATTCCCACTCTACCTGTGTCCATGCGCAGCAGCCTGACTGAAAGAGTTCATGTCACCTTGTGGAGTCATGGAAATTCCATTTCTGTACATTGTTCCTATCATGGGGTCTGCACCTCGCTCCAACAGCAAAGTCACCAGTTCAAAATTTCCTGTACGCCAAGAGAGATTTTAATTTGTTTAAAGTCCAATATTTTTTAAACCAAGTCACATTTCCCAACTGAAGAGTTTATTCCAGGAGGAGGAGGAGTCCTTACCAGCAGCTGCTGCCAGTTGCAAAGGAGTTTCTGAGTAATTTTCCTCTCCATGCTCTAAAGAACCTTCTACCTTTGCTCCAGCATCCAGCAACAGCTATAAAGAAAATTTACCATTTAGAGTTGTTGGTGACATCGGAGAATTCAGAATTCATGAATCGTGAGGAAATGGAGTCTAATATTTCTCATTATCCACACATCAGATGCAATGAAGACAAGTGACATGCACAGTTTGCTTCTATTATTCAATTAGTTCTTTTTCACTCATGAGACACTGTCAGACTCCTAGAGTGTTACTGAATATTCCAAAGCCAAACAAGTATTACCCAATGTTCCTGACCTGGGCATAAGATCAGTGGTGTGAAGTAATGCACTAGACTGAGGCACTTAAACTTGGCCCAGCTGACAGCTTCACTGACAACTTGCCTGGAGCCCCACAGAGACACATATTTTTCATAAAATGGATGAGATTTCAGTTGTCTCCATCTTTAATAGAGAGATGTTTCCAGAAGAGACCAGAGGGTTTCAGGAACAAGTTGCAGCAATGCATGCTGGAACCAGCAGTCTCCTGGGGTACATTTCTATTTAATCACTATTATTAAAGATGAGGTTGACCATGGATAGCACTACAGAATCTGAGAGGACACATTCAAGCTGTTTTTGGCCATCCCTACCCTAGATCTCCTTTATCTGGTGATTCATTAATTGTGCCATGTCGACACAATTACTTTGAAAAATAATCTCTCACAACTTTAGATATGCCATACCATAGAGCCAACATATTCACGTTATTTCATGCCTGGATAAAGTGATAGAGCACTTCTCTGACTATGGAACAGATCAGAGGATTTTTTCCAGAAATAACAATATTTTCATTTATTAGAGTATTATAATACATGTGATAAGAAAGTGTAATGCATGAATAAACAAACACATATAACAAATGGTCAGAAATGAGCACGAGTTGACAGACTTTCTTTGATGCAACTGTACTTTAAAACTGTCCTATTTAAACCTCATATTGGTTAAGATTTGGATGCAGAGATCACTATATCAGATCAGCAAATGATAGAAGAAGAAGAAGAAGGAGATGTAACCAATATGAACATGAGAGGGGTACCAGTCTTGAGATGGATGCAGATTATAACCCAACCGGATAAATAAAAAGTGAGATGCAGGTAGGGAAATACAGTAATACCTGAACTACAGGAATATGTCCATGCAACACAGCAAATGTCAGAGCTGTCCAATGGCGGGTCTCGGGGTGGACGGATGGATATTTATGAGCAGTACTGACAACCTATAAACAAATTAAAGTTATTGTCTTTTAAAATGGCCTTCAAAGAGCTTTAAATAATAAAACTCAACCTGCCTGAAAGCTGGCCACATGGATCTAAGTGATAGAAAGAAAACTCAGAAAGAGCACTTCATAAAATGGTGGGTTCTCTATATTTTTTCCAGCAAGAGTTTTTACTTATGAAGAATTTACTCTCACTATAATTTTTCATGCTGTTTACTGAGAGATTGATTAAAGCTCATAGCAAGCACAGTCTCTTTTCCAATTGCTGTTGCTCCCTCTAAATCACTGCCCCCGCAGCAACTTTTACAGAGTCAAAATTTGCACTAGTGCTTATACCGATGCTCTCGGAGGAGGTGGAGATGGGAGGGGAGATCTGTGAGGATGGTTACAAAGGGATACTTCCTACTGACAT
Source organism: Dermatemys mawii (assembly GCA_007922305.1). Classification (NCBI taxonomy): domain Eukaryota; kingdom Metazoa; phylum Chordata; order Testudines; family Dermatemydidae; genus Dermatemys; species Dermatemys mawii. The sequence goes on from ML677350.1 coordinate 6,568,709, forward strand.
CAGTGGGCTTCAAATTATCCCCATTTGTTCTTCCCGGCTCCTGGGATTGCTTCACGGCATTCTGAGTTTCTCAAAAATCCTGGAGTGACAACCTGACTCTACTGAAATCAACGGGAGTTTTGCCACGGACTTCAATGGGGCCAGGATTTCACTCCTGGTCTCAAGTTTAAAGACATGTAACCCATGTTGCTGCTCCTTGACCGGAAGGAAAATACTTCTTAAAATGGATGGAGCCTGGCACCATTTAGAAGATACTTAAAAAAATCTGTTTATTACTTTTTCCCCTTCTAGTTAAATCTAAAGGTCTGCTGGGCCCAAAATAACTAAAAACTGTTTTCTTTAAACAAAAAAATCTTTCATTTTCACATCAGTCCTTCCTCCCACTAAGCATCAATATTTAAAGCCTCTAATATTGACCTCAGGCAACTGATGTAATCGCTCTGTGCCTCAGTTTCCCCATCTTTAATATGATGCAACTAACAGGGATAGTAACATTTAATGAAAGGTTATAAAGCACTTTGAGATCCTTGGATGGAGCACGACACTGAAGTGCAAAGTATTAATTTAATTAATTAATTAACAATATTATCAATCAATGAGAAGATAGCACCAGTAGAAGAACTGAAGTTGGACTGAACGAAGCATTGGCCAGTCACCCTATGAAAGGCAGGGAGTTTCACATTCGCCATTTTATGTCCTCAGCATCAGATGCTTGGCTGCATGAGCAGCTCATGGCCAAGCTTCTGATATAACGTCCTGCTAGCCATCCCCAGGGCTAACATCAGGGGTGAGGGCAGAGAGGTAGTAGCTAGTGTGGCAGTCGTCGTTTGCCAGCTGAGGAGAGCTGTATGAGACAGTTGGCTGTGTCATCCATCCCTGCCAAAGAGAAACCTTGAGTTCCTGAAATCACTTCGCTCTGCTCTGCACACACAGCTCTAACACCAGCAGAAATGCGCTGAAGTCTAAACTTAGACCTGTGGCCTCTCAGAACCTGGGAGTACTGTGTAATGAATGGGGTCAAGCAGCTCCAGCCCAGTAGAGGGAGCAGTAGCAGTAGACAAGGTGAATGAATAGGCTTGGTTCAGGGTAAACTAGTCCCTAAATGTAACCATGTACCAGTTAATTACGTCCCATCTCACGTGGATTGGTATTGGCACAGGAAAACTCAGGGAACTCCTGGGGAAATGCAAGTATTAACATTTTATTTTATTTCATTTTTTAAGTATTAATTCTTTTTAGTGAATGAAGTGCTTGTGAATAGAGTGGGATTGACAACCCTGGAGACTAAAGTCCTCTAATTTTCTACAAAACAAGTATAGTACAGGCAAGCACCCCTCTAGGGATTAGAGCAGGAGAGTTAAATTCATTCTGTGGACAGAGACAAATTAAATCTTCAGTTACAATCCGTGAGCCCTTATCTAGACACTAAGGCCGAAATTTTCTAGAACATCCTCTAGACTTGGGCGCTTTTTTTTTTTTTTTTTTTTTTTGAGATACCTAGGTTGGGCTTTTCAAAAGCACTTACCAGTGGGGTAACTCTGCTCCCATTGACTTCAGTGAGAGTTTTACCACTGACTTTAATGGGAGTAGAGTTAGGTCAACACCGAGTGCCCCTCTAAGGCCTGACGTTGACATTTGCTAAACATAGCCATGCCTCTCGCTGACTTCAATGTGAGTTTTAGGTACTCAGCATATCAGGAATCAGTCCCTAGAGTCTAAACTTGGGGCCATTAGAGAAGGGAGATGTCACAAATTAGAGGTCACTTTTGGACATTTGGGCCAAAACTTTTATTTAGTAGAGCAAACTGGGAGAAAAATATACAGGACAATTTCAAGAACATTTATTTCACCTTTGTTTATTTGGCCTATCTTCATGTAATCACCCAAATTGCACACACCACTGTGGTAATTGTATATACAAATTAGCTGTATAACTGCACAGCTTAATTATTTGAATATCCTGCTATTGAAGTGTCATGATTTGATTTTAGTGAGAACTTTCCTTTGAGATCAACCAAGAAGGCTCACATCCCTCTGAAAGTTGTTTTCAGATTCAGGAACACCGTACTGCTTAAATTTATATCTTGTCCAAGTTTAGAAGGTTATTACACAGCCAAAAGGACTGAACTCTCTTTTTATTTGTACTGAAAGCTTGCATTTTGCAGAATCTGAATTTGTTATCAGGGGCCAGAAAATAAGAGATCAACTCAGAAGGCCAATTTGTTTGACATCCTGGGTTGTAGGACAGGTCAGTCTCCATGCCTGTCAAATCTCTGGCCTCTTTATTTCAATTGCTATGAAGGGGGATAATTTTTGCCAAATGATGGTTGATTTTTTTGTTTTTCGTTTTGTTTTGTTCCACTAGGAACTGAACTGAGCCAAAATCAAGAACTGATTTCACATAAGCCACCGAACAGCAATCAGATAGTAATGACTGTCAGTCACTATCGACCAGAGTGGATTCAAAGTGGTGATTTACTGGTGAAAAACTGTGTCCTGCCCCAATGCCCCAAACCATCCATTGTCCTTTTTCAATTATATTAAAACAAACAAACAAACAAAAAAGTAAAATGTCTGACTGAAAGTAGCAATTACACTTTAATGACAACTTTCCTAAATCCAAACAGAACGGATGAAACACAGATAAGTGAATCAGACAGTTAATTTATTCATGACCTCAACAAACTGAAATGATAAGTATTAACAAACGTGACAAATAATTCTTCATGTATTTTAAATGGCTCTTTAAAAACGTACTTACCGGGTTGCATTGAGTGGCATAACAATCTGTTTGGTGGACAGATTGTATGTTTGTTACATACATTCACCAAGAGGTATTTACATGTTGGAAGCTCCCTTTGTCCACCAGCTTTCATCAAAGCCATTTGATAAAACACAGCAATATATCTGATACTATTCGGGGGCTGCTGGGCAGTAGATGGACATCTCAATGTATAAAAGTTCTCAGACTTGGGCAGGAGCATTTGAACAGTATGCCACCTTGACCTCTCCATTTTAACTCATCTGCGATTCAGGAAGTCCCATGCTTTTCAGTAGAATTGTGACTCCTGCACTAGCAGCTTACATTTAAAGTTCTAGGGTTACATTCTATGTTAATTTACACTGTCCAATTCCAGCAAAATCCATACTATTACGTTGGGTGTAAATCATTGACAAACTGACCCTTTAAGTGCAATGGATCCCAATACTGAGCTGTCTTGATAAGTGCTGTGATTATTTCAATATTCATTTCAAATGTTAATGCCTTTGGTGGCAGAATTTTATTTTTAAATGCCTCTGGGTTTTCCTCCTCTGCTATAATTTTAATGGCTGTCTGAGATATAAACAAATAAAAAAATCAAAGTTGTAATCATAATAAAATTTCCTCACCTCGACATTCAAATCTGCTCCAGCATCTAGTAGCATCTGCACCATAGCCTCGTCTCCCCTGACACAAGCATACATCAGTGGAGTCATGCCCTATTCATTGTTTGGAATTTAAAAAAAAAAACAAGAAAGGAATTGAGAAATTTACAATATAATCTTTTAAAAAAAGAGTTAGTGCTTTAAATGTATATTGTCAAGATAAACATTAAATAGTTAACAAAATCTTCCTCTGTTACAAACAACCATTTAATATTATTAAAAGCTGAACATTTAAAAAATTTAAGTTACTGTCATCATTTATGTTGTTTTCTTTCTGCGTTTCACTCAGCACAATGAAATCATATTTGTCAGTTTCATTTCCTAGTTCTCATATACCAAATAAAGAACAATGCTGTCTTAGGGCTCCCAATAGTAGGGGAACATTGAAATCCAAAGCAATAAGATTTCCAGTGCAGTTAAAAAATAACAAATAAAAACATTTCCATTCATATTAAGGTTTTTATAACTCTTGTTTTATAAAACCTAGAAGTTGAGTCTATACTTCTTCATAGTATCCCTTTAACAACATAATGAACTCCCTTTAGAAAAGTTAAACTCAAGCTCTGTCTATTCTCTTTTAGCAGTTGGAAATCTAGAAGCTTTGTACACAGTCCTAAACAATTACTTAATTTTAAATGAAATGCCAGATAGCATTGCTGAAAGTAGCTAGCTCTACGGTTATCCTGGCCTAAGTTGATGAAAACTAGATTAGCTGACCCTTCACTACAGAAACTCTAGACTGCAATTTGTATTGGTCTGGAATACCCACTGCAGCTAATCAACATTTCCCTTAAGGTCAGTGTTATTTTGGCAATGGAAATAAATCTAGATGAAATCATGACCATATAAGGTCAATCAAGAGTGTGCTTTTTCCATGGTAAGTTTGCCATTGGACCACAGTACCCCTACTACATGTCTATTGTCTATCTTATGGTCTCATTTAATTTCCTGTCACATGATCACACACTTTCTGCTTAATCCAGGGGCGGGCAAATTATGGCCTGCAGGCCACATCCAGCCCGCGGGACCCTCCTGGCCCCTGAGCTCCCAGCTGGGGACGCTATCTCCACCCCTTCTCTTGCTGTCCCCTGCAGCCTCAGCATGCCAGCTCTCTGGCCTGCTGGTTCCAGGGCAGCGCTGCAGCGGCCTGGCTGGCTCCGGCAGGGCCTGAGCTCCTTCCACTCTGAGCAGCATGGTAAGGGAACGTGGCTGGGAGCTGCTGCAGGGCAGTGTGTCTCGCTTCAGTGGGCCTGAGCAGCGTGGTAAGGGGGTTGGGGCCGGGGTCTGTCAGGGGGCGGGGGTGTTGATAGGGGTCAGGGCAGTCAGGGGATAGAAGGCTGGGGGGTTGGATAGGGAGTGGAGTCCTGGGGGGACAGTTAGAATGGGGAAGTTTCAGGAGGGGGCAGTCAGGGGACAAGGAGGAGGGTGGCTTAGATGGGGCGTGCGGTCCTGGGGGGTGGTTAGGAGCAGGGGGGTCTCGGGAGGGGGCGGTCATGGGACAGGGAGCACGGGGCTGGGGGTCCCAGAGGAGGCAGTCAGGGGACAAAGAGCAGTCCCGGAGGGGGCAGTCAGGGGACAAGGACAAGGAGAGGGGTTGGATGGGTTGGAAGTTCTGAGGGGGATGGGAAGTGGGAAGGGGTCGGACAGGGGGCAGGGCCAGGCTGTTTTGGGAGGCACAGCCTTCCCTACCCGGCCCTCCATACAATTTTGCAACCCCGGTGTGGTCCTCAGACCAAAAAGTTTGCCCACTGTCACGGACCTACACACCGATGCTTAGCTTAACTTGTCCCTTGCTGTAGAGTGAAATAATTTATAGAGACAAATGAGGTGGTCAGAATGGGCAGAAGCTCAGCCACTACATTGTTTTCTCTAGCAAGAACTGAGCACCAGCTATTTTGCTGAATTAAATGTTTTTCAAGTTTTCCTTGAAGGGAAAAAGCCTCTTTTTCCAGACTGAGGTTTGGTGGGTTTCATAATATATAATTAATAACTGTAGAAATGGGGGTCTTGATCCCATTACTCATGTGAATAATCCTGATTCTGTCTGGCAGCTCCACTAAAGTCAACGAAAGTACTTGGGTGAGAATAGTTCACACCCAGATAGGACTTGATCTTGTTCCTATTGCAGTCAAAAGTAAAAGTCCCCTTGGACATCAGAGGTCTATTGTCAGGCCAGTAGTAAGCTATATAGGATCAGGCCCTATGTCTCACCAAAACTGTATGTGAGTGTTGAACTTTGGTAACTGGGGATAATTTTTAGAATATAAGCTAAAAAAGCATAATTTAAAAGAATAAATACTTAACACAAGGAGCAAATCAAATTTAAAGTTAAAATTCGACAGAAAAGGATTAACAAAACAAATATGGACCCAATCCTGCAACACATAGCACATGCACAGACTGCTGCACCACACTTCTAACTTGACCGGGCTCTGTCAGAACACAGCAGTCTGCATGCTACAAGTGAAATCTGGACTCATTGAAGCCAACTGGAGTTTTGCCACTGATTAAAATGGGACCAAGATTTCACCCTACACATTGCAGGATGGGAGCCTAAAAGTTAATTTGATATTCTGATCCGCCCCGTTCTGTGGTTCTTCTCTGCTGTTTTTGCATATGCCCATCCTCGAGGTTCGCTCTGTAGCTCAGACTAGCTCTGTATCATTGCATGAGACCTCTCACTGCATATGTGGGAGGAATGGATTTTTAATGAGCACATAATTAGTGCTCAACAAATAATAAATAATAAATAACACATGTAATTAGCACACAGGGAATTTGGTTTTTGGCAACTTGAAAAAGTTGTTCTTTCAATATTCAAATCACTGGTGGCTCAGTCCTGCAAGATGCACACTCATTTGGCCTGATCTGGCAAAGCATTGAAGCACATATTTAAGTTGAATGGGACACAACATCACTTTAATCATATGCTTAACTAAGTGATTTGATGGATCAGGCCATACAGAGCAGAACTTTGCAAGACTGAATCCTTGGAGCACAGCAATTTTTCTATGAAAACTTTCAAGATGTAGAATTATTTAAATGACTAATCATTTAAAAGTACTATCACATGCTAACTATGGAATGAACTCCACGATATAAAAATAACAGTAATACTTAGTACTTACAGAGTACTTCACACTTACAAAGCACTTTATCAACATTAACTAATTAATGTAACAGGTCAGTGTTCTTCTTCTAGGTATATATAATCCTGCCTAAGTGTGGGGTGATGGACTAGATAATCTCTTGAGGTCCCTTCTAGCCTTACATGTCTCTGATTCTAATATTTTACATTTCTATACCATCTTTCATCCCAAAGCATTTAACAATTATATTCAGACAGCACTGATCCAATGCAGCCATCTTTGGGGTGAAAGCCCCCTGACAAACAGTGTACTGCAGAACTGGAAGCAAAATGGGAACTTTTGACTAAGGACACCAGGATCTTTAATATTTTTGCAGACCAGATAGGAACCTCAGTTTTTAAGGTCTTATAATAAAGATCCATTCACAGTAAACTACATGGAACTCTATTTCAAAAGACTGAAGCACTGTCCCTGGCTGCTAAAGTGTCAGCATTTCCTACTTGGGAATTGGGAACAACCTCACGAACTTCACAGTCCGAAGTTTCCACTGGAGGGCAGTCATTGAGACAAATTTACTTCTGGATAAAGCTGTACACTTTACAGAGAGCTCCTTTTTGTTGTAGCAATCCTTAGTATTTCCTATGTTATCTGTGAGTCACCACCCAAAAGATAAGACGATTAAAGTACAATGAAATATGGAGATTTCTGTCTCCAGATCACCACAATCATCAAATTGGGGCATATTTCAATATGCAAGTGAACATTATTAACACTCACTTGACAGGGGTTTGGTGGTTTATGTGAAATGCGTTGTGAACCTCAGCCCAGTTTGTATTGGAAAGATGTCCACATCACAAAAACCAGCACCCTAATTGGCACTATTGTTCACAAGCCAGAGTCAACTATGTATTCAGATCAACTCTAGGCACTCCTATGACCTTTTGATGGTTTCCCCTGGATCAATGTAACTTTAAAAGTTTACGCTAACTCATGTGCTATATTTACCTCAGCACTAAAGAAAAGAATCCATAATTCCTATGGGCCCAAGCTTAGCCTGAATGCACACCTGATGGAGTCTTAGTTCAATATCAAGTAATACAGAAAAAGGATTAAGTTAAGAGCCATCTGATGATGAAGTTACAGTGTTGAAAGGTTGTTTTCTTTAATAATTAGTCACAACGTTTGGCTTTTAAAGTTAAATTTTGTACCTGTTCACTCATGCTGTTAATTCCATCTGGCCCCAGCAAAGATATGGCTTGTTTAACTAGATCCGTTCGGCCGCAGTTCAGCATTCGGAACCCCAGATCCTGCTTGAATTTAGCTTCTGTGGCTACCGCGTCCAGTTTTCGAGAAGCACAGAAGCAGTCGTCAATTCTGTGAATTGTGAGAAATAACTACATTAGAGGACAATCAGAGGACAGATGTCATTACTTATAGCATCACTATTTCACTTTACCTTTGACTGACGCAGGTCCCCTGCCTACCACTCTCACACTGTCACCCTCTTAATATTCCTTTGAACCAGCTGCAGCACTGAAACGCTGGATGTGAAATGTTAATGCAAGTTAATGCCTTTTATTGTTCATGTTGTTTACTTTAAGTCAGTGGTGAAAGGTAGCTTTTAGTCCATCTTTTCTATTTTCTCCTAATTATGTGTGTTAGGCGAAACCAGGTATTTTGTTCTCACTGCACATTAGTTCTCCTCACCAGGGGAACAGTCCAAACCTTGTGATCCCTACAAAATTCCATCGATTTCAGTGGGCTTTGGGTCTGGTCCTGGGTGGAGATGGACTTTAATTATAGATGCTTAAACAAAAAGAATAAAGTATCATTCCAAAGGCTTCACAAATTATATGAATTCAGCTCTACTAAAAGATAACCCCTTCCAGGGCAGAAAATGGGAGCTCAAGGACAACCAGTACTCACACACTGCACACCACAAGGAGGACTGCAATTTTGGCCAGGTAACCAGGACAAACTTCCCTCCCTTACAAGTAGTGACATGGAATCTTCAGTGTTCAGTCTTTCTATGGTCTTATTGAAAAGACTCTCAAGCAACAAACTGTGGGGAGCTTAGTGTATCTATCTCAGAAGGATGAAGGGCTGGGTCTGTCCTGTCAAGATTTGAAGCTGCAGATCCAGAGAGTACAGGCATTTCAAATCTGATTCTTACACAACTCAGCCGCATCTTGTTAAGAAACAGATGTATTTTTCTTTCATGCTGATACATGTTTGGGAAGAGGTGAGATGTGGAGTTCAATTTCTCAGCACTGTTTGGCCTGTACTCTGCTGTATAGTTGTAAGGGAAAGCACCACTTGAGTTTTAAAGCCTTCCACTAACAGCAAGTCAGTAAGGAATGTAGTAAATTGGAATGAAGAGTCTAAATAAGAATCAAAAGGGAAAATGCCAAATGTAAGTCTAGGAGTATTTTTATTCTAATAAATTACTTAATAAATATCAAGTAAAAGTCATAATAAATCTTTGGCATCTGTAACAATTTTCATCGTATAGAATATAAACCAATAGAATAGAGAATTATACAACTACATAATATATGATTAGGGTTTTGGATTTTAGGTTTTAACTGATAAACGCCAATGCCCCTCCCTCTTCCGCCGAAAAAAATTAAATCAGAGGTTTTTTTTAAAAAAATCCACCATAAACAACAGAAATGGTTACTTGTATCTAAGGGCTCATCTACACAAAGCAGTAATGCAGACTATGGGGATGTGATTTCTAAAGCATACTAACGTGTTACTCATGAATTGGTCTGCGTAGACCCTACTGATCCACACCTAAAGGTTCCCTAATATGTTTTAACATAGTGCTGTTTCAAACTGTACAACAGTAAAACACACTAGGGAACATTAGAAAGATTACTCATTACAGTATGTACAAAGAGAAAACCCCATAAAACCCCTGATTTTAGGACATCTACAAAGAACTAAAAAACTGATGCAAACAAAATAAGCACTGGACAGTTCCATCATTACTCAATGGTACAAAGATGAAACTTTATCACAACAATGAATTTGTAAGATTACTTAAGATTACTGCACAGCACTCGTCACAGAAAATATCAAGTAATGGCAATAACAGATTCTCCTGGAATAATGTGCCTACAACCTAGGTTAAAAAGCAAATCCATAATACTACTGTCTTTGCACAATAATTTGAGCCAATTTTAAAAAGCACAAAATGCAGGACTCAGGTCAATGACACTGAGATCCCTGAGAGCAATCACTGCTTTACTAGTTCACACAGTATGCCACATTTGGCACGTAAACGATAGCTGCATAACATAGGGCCCTACCAAATTCATGGTCCATTTTGGTCAATTTCACCATCATAGAATTTTAAAAATTGTAAATGTCATGATTTCAGCTCTTTAAATCTGAAATTTCACAGCGTTATAATTGTAGGGTTCCTCACCCAAAAAGGAATTGAGGGAGGGTCGCAAGGTTATTGTTGGGGAGGTTGCGGTGCTGTTATCCTTACTTCTGCACTGCTGGTGGAGAGGCGTTGCTTTCAGAGCTGGTCAGCTGGGGAGCAGCAGCTGCTGACTGGGAACCCAGCTCTGAAGGCAGAGCCGCGCCAGCAGCAGAGCAGAAGTAAGGATGTCATGGTATGGTATTGCCATCCTTACATCTGTGCTGCTGATGGTGGAGTGCTGCCTTCAGAGCTGGGCACCTGGCCAACAACTGCCACTCTCTGTCTGTCCAGCTCCAAAGGCAGCGTAGAAGTAAAGGTGGCAATACTGTGACTCCCTAAAATAAACTTCCGACCCCTGTGTAACTCCCTTTTGGGTCCAGGCCCCCAGTCTGAGAAATAATGGTCTCTCCCATGAAATCTGTATAGTATAGGGTAAAAGCACACAAAAGACTAGATTTCACAGAGGGAGATCACATTTCATTGTCTGTGACGTGTTTTTCATGGCCGTAAATTTGGAAGGGCCTTATTCATAGCATCATAGCATAAAATGCTAGAGATTGTATGTGTAATGAATATAAATGGAATATATTATTTATTATAAAGATACTATGGGAGTTTGGGTGTTCAACATATTTGAAGGAGATTCTGAACTTCTAAATTTTAGCTGAACATTTCCAGATTTCTCAGGCCTAACAGAATATGGTCCAAATGGCAGACAAACAGCCATAGAAAGACTTACAAAATATCTGAAAAATACAAAAGCATCTGCTACCAGGAATTACTGCTTACATTGAACTGTTTCTTCGCCATTTACACATACATGCATGTAATAGGCAAACTAAATATACAACAGGACAAATTCAAGGCTGGAATATGCAGGCACAATGCCACTGAAGTCAGTTTAGTTTGGTGCATACAAAGGATTACTAAGTGGGCTTCTTCACAGAAGGACAAATTGCACTATACACTCACACAAGGCAATAAGGAGGAGTATACACGTCTCTTACATCCCTATATGGGTTACAAAACGTGGAGTCTGGAGAAGTAAGAGTTAGTTATTCCCCCCAGAATAGGAGATTGGAACCTACGGTCCATCTCCCTAACATCTCCCTACTAGAGCAAGCACAAGGGTGGAGGTAATAATTTACTCTTGATACAGGGCCATCAACAAATTCTCACTGCTGTAAAACAAGGAGGCAGCCAGAAAAGAATGGGGTATCTGTCCATGACTAGGGCTCTTTGGTACTACAGTAATATAAACAAAATAAATAACAGCAGCAACGACAATAATAATAATAGTCACTCTGAGGTATGTCTCTGAATCATATTGACTCCAGGGGCTACTCCTGGGTGGTGCATGTGATACACCATTCTTTGCCTCGTGTTGTCGCCCAAATCTAAAGGTCTGTTGTTTCCTGTGACATAGTGACAAAATGTGCCTGAAGGAAAACTGGAGAAATCTGAATTGGCAGAACTACCATAAGGTGAGCACAAAACTGATTAGAAAAAAAACAAGCTCAGTGTGATTACTGATGGTTCAATGCCTTGTGGTATCCTACAGAGGATCCATCACTAATGCATTGCTGCATCCTTGGCTAGTGGGGATTCTGGTTCCAGCTGCTGTAGCAGAGAGAAATATCTGCTAGAATACCACAAACAATATTTAATATTTTGACTCTTGGTCTGGAGGGAAGAGTAGATAAATGGTCAAACTGGGGAGTGATTTTTTTAAAAAAAGCAAGATATGGGGAAGGTTGGGAAAAAAAGAAACTCAATGAGAATAAATACAAAGTAGTCTTAGAGACTGAGCAAAAATCAGGAAACACAAGTACAGAATTGGAGAACGTTGGTTCATTGGTAATACTGCAGAAAAATGACATGGGTGATATAGTAGATGGAAAATGGAAAGGGAAGTGTAATATTTTAGCCAAAAAAAAAAAACCCCACTCCAACAAAAGCAAACAAAACAAACACCTAGCAAACACAGTATTGAACCCAATCCTGCAGTTCTCACTCATACAAGTAGCTGTATAGTTCCACTGAAATCAGTGGGACTAGTCACATGAATACATGCAGCAGGATTGAGGTTAATATTATGTTATAAAAACAGAAGTTTAACAGAGAAAGACACTACACAGTAATGGACATAGCATAGGAACCAAATAGAAGAGAATGTAAAATGAAGGCGGTAAGTGAGCCTTTTATATGGCGTACTACACGAGATTTACACAATGCTACAGGAAATAAAGGGATGTTCAGAGAGGTCAGGAAAGGATTGCTAAAACACTAAAAATCTTGAAAAATACAACTTACAAGGAATGGTTAAGAGAGCTAAACATATAGCGCTCTATTTTCAAGAGTGCTTTTAAGGGTAATGAAATGTGAAATTGGGTGTTCATAGAAATAGAAGTCTTTCCCTAAGTGTGACTGAAATGCCAATGCAAATAGAACTAAACAGCCTAACTGCATGGCCAGTTTATGGCTCTTTCCCCCAAGAAGTATTTATAGCCTTCTAAACTGCACAGGACACAGATGTTAGCTGCCTGGCAGGACATCCTACTGAAAGGCAAGGTCAGTCTGTTGCAACGAACCAGCCGCCTCCAAACAAATCCACAGCTGCTTATGCATAAAGGAGTTGCAAAACACTACCCACTTCTCTATCTTTCATCTCCCTCTTGTTCTTGCCCATCTCCTGGGGCTGAGGAGACCATGGGAGCAGGCTCCAGGGATGGAGTAACCTCCCTGTGTTGCTCTAGCACGGATAAGTGACAAGTTCCTATGATTTTTCTTTTAACTAAAAGAAAATCCTTTCATTTGTTTGAGGGTTGGTGGATCTCTCATGCCACCACTCATTAATAAAAACAAGGGTGTGGAGGGACTCCTGCCTTAAGTCACCAGCCATGATGTAAAAGCCCCACTGCTGTTTCACTGTGGCACTGTGGATTTGGGAGGAGGTGGGAATCTTTGGCTGACCAGCAGATTCCTTCTCGTTTCCCTTGCTGAGAGCTCTGTAATGGTTGCAATTCTGCAGCCCACATGACACCTTTAGAATTTCTTCCTTGGCTGGTGGATTACCTGCTAGTCAGGGAAGGACTGGTCACAGGTGTTAGGATGTCACTCCTTGTACAACTATGTCAGACAGATTCTAAGAGTCTATTCCTTGGAGGCTCAGGAGGCTGCCTCATGACAAAATTAGCATTACATAGAACCTTCCCAGTGGAGAGTACTCCCTCTGAATAAAACGTGACCTTCGTATCTATAATGTAAGTGGTGGTGATCACCAATTTTCAGTGGGTCAGCAGCCTCAAAGGATGTTCAGGTGGCTTGGCGCCCCCAATTTACATTCACACCTAGCACCAGATTTTCCACAAATGTACACATATTTGTGCTCTAAATTGCACTGAATCAATGTGTTCCAACACTTCCTTTCCCCCTCTTGGGTCAAGCCTACAATGGCCACTGAAAGGAAGGAGAAAATTAGGAGCAGGTGTAACCTTATATTTTAAAAGCTGCAGAGACCATATTATTCAACTTAAAATGTGGTATGACCTATTTCTCTCCAAATCCCTTTTTAACTCCTCACAGATATTTCTTCTACAGTGGTCACCATCAAAATCACTACAATGTTGTCATTCCAAGTAATTAACATTGTTGTGGCTATTAATTACTTGTAAGTGGTTACTGTTAAGGGTTTTTTTTGATCACCATGGTAGTTTGTCATCCTCTGGAATATTCAAACTTCTGAAAGCGTTCAAAAGCTAATAGTCTGTCTGTATAATGTGTTCAATTTGCAAGGTAAATTTTCTCTTATCTGTTTTTTTCCAAATTCAGATATAAGCAGGGTCTGAAGAGCTCTCCCCTGACAGCTAGCTGGGAGTGGAAGAGACTTCAGGAGCAAACTGTGTTTACAGGAACGCACCTACTCGGTGTTGGTATCCAGCAGACAGGAGCTTTGTTGCTCAAAAGTTATCAACTTTGGCTGGTCTTGGGTTACAAAACACTAAAATGAGCTGGAGTGCTGATGAGAAGTGAAATCAGAAAGTAACTGAAATACTTCTCTGATGGTTTATGTTTACTAAGGGACAACCTATCCCAAATGCTCATTTACTGAGGCATAATCTACATTCATTCCTATATTTCCTTTCTACAACCAACTCTCTGTATAACTTTCATGAGTGATGTACCCGTATATTCGGATTCTACTATCTAAACTGTACTGTTGAATTTATTCACCTAAATTTGGGTTATTGCAGATTATATATTTTGTACTATATGTATTTTATGATGTTTAAAGCAGATTTTGCACCTTTGGATAATCTAAGCACTACACCCAGATGTACAGACACTATTTCATTAACCAGTTTATTATATAATTTGAATATTAGCTTTAATAAAAATTTAAAATTTAAATTTAAATTTAAAATTTAAATTTAAAATTTTTTTAAAAAAGGGGAGCATAACTGTGCTGAGCCTGTCCTGATTGAGGGGTCACTCTCAGCTGAAAGGAACTCGCTAAGCCAGGGGCTCGAATGCTGGACCTCTGTGAAAGTAAAAGGGGTGGGGACAGGTGTCCCAGCCAGGATGTGTGGACTCTCCCTAAGGGTTCTCGGTCTGATTTAACCTGTTCCTCCCCGCTGTTCAAAGATAGAAGTAACCAGGCTTCATTAGGAGCTTTTTGTTATTTGAAGTCCTCAATAAGAGCTGAAATCACTTGTGGTGGGGCAGTGTTTCTGCCCTGCCTGCTGAAAGCTTAAAAATCACTAAGAGACTGACCTACTTAAGTCACAGCAGAGAGGCAGGTGGCAGCAGAAAGTAACTGAGCGGCAGCCAGCAGGAGTGGCTGGCAAAAGTGGCAAGCAGTCGGCCGCCAGGAACAGCTGGTGGGGTGGCCAGGTGGTAAGGAACTGTGGCTGGCGAGGCAGCCAGCCAGAGCAAATGCTCAGGTGGTGGAGCAAGCAGGTGTCTTCTTCCCTGAACTCACACAGATGCGCCTCTGAACCCAGGGTCCTCACTGACCAAGGACAACCACTGTGAGTGGGCTATGGCAAGGGAGCAGAGAGGGGCACAGTAAAGGAACTTTTGGTTGTAGAACTCAAGAACATGAAGTGGAAGGTTCTGCCCCATGCACTCTGGGGTGGGTGTCCTGCTCACAGTTTTATGTTTATGAATCCTCCTTATGGCATTTTCCCTAAGTAATGCTGGGTGACTTCCCTCCTTTCATTAAAAGTTTCTTTTCTACGCTCAGACTCTGTGCTTGTGAGCAGGGAAGTTTTGCCTCTCAGAGGCACCCAGGGGCGGTGTGTAATTTCCCCAGGTTACTGGGTGGGGATTCGAGCCAGGTCTGTGTTGTACTGTTGAAAAGGAACCCCTAGATATTGAACCCGGCCCTGGTTGCTGCTGGCTCCACCTGGCAGAAAGATCACACATATTATGAAAGCATAACTGTCAGGTTTTATATTGGCAGCTAAGACTTGGAAATTGTTTTCATATCTACTTGGAGTATATGATTTAGAGAGAGTTTGGGTGTCTCTCTAAAAATAAGATTTCTTGTCTGAATAAGTCTGAGTTAATGGATGATGCATGGGCAAGGTGCTTCTATTTTAACAGTGTTAGGCACGGCTTTTGTTACTCTATATTGTAGAGGTTTTTTAATTACTTGGTTTTGGGTTTATCATCACTGATTGTGGGCTGTCATGGTCAACTTATTAAATTTTGTGTTCTCTTTGAGACTGCTCACCATGTCCGTTGTCTAAAATGCAAAATGAAGGTGAGTCTGTAGATGTTGCTTGCTTGACTATAACTTTGTAAAGTTGTGATAGATTCCACAATGATTTGTATCTTAATATTTTAATTCATTATAAATTATTTATTTGGAACATTTAAACTCTTTGGGGCAAAAAACATCTTTCTTGTTCTCTGTTTGTATAACACCTAGCTCATTGGGGACCTGATCCATGACAGGGGTTCATAGATGCTATCACACAACAAATAATACTAATAGTTAACCTGATTTAACTTTGTCACCACTCCTTTTCTCTGGTGTTTCCTGTGTGGAAATATTATATTGATAGTTGTAAGGAGAGCACAATGTAAATGCTATCCAGAAACTATTGTGTTTTCACTAACAGGAATGGCAAAATTAGTCCAGCCACAACCACTTCACAAAGACCAAGTTTAATTATTGTCAAAGGTGGAGGAGGGGTCTCTTTTTTAAATTTGAAAATAAAAATCTTTTAAATTATTTTAATCAGGATCCATATTAAACAATGAAATAAACACATTCTGGATATATGTCAATACACGTTATTCTTGTCAAGGAGACAATGAGGGTAAATGGGTTACAGATACTGACAAACCTATTAAAGATGTGCTGAAACTACAAAATTTGGATCCAGATTCAAATTTCAAATTACTTTTAATATTCTAGCCTCTTTATAAAGGCAGCAGCCATTTGTAAAATTTGGAGAAGGCTTCTGATTTTGAATAATCCCAAAGTTTATGGGCAGGAGTTTGTTTCTGTCTCATCTCTAATAAGAATAATTAATTCAACCCCCTCATAACCACTATAATACTATACGATATGTTGTCTGTATTGTAACAACTATTTCATTGCAGAACTCAAGAATATGGAATACTACATCAAGTAAAATCGAAGTGTGTTCTGGCTCTGACACTGAAAAAGGCCTAGACTTAAAGAATTCATTATTATTATTGGCCTCAGATATCAAGTAGGCAAAATAGGTTGAGATTCACATCAGGAAACCTGCATGCTGCCTTTAAGTATTC
Source organism: Dermatemys mawii (assembly GCA_007922305.1). Lineage (NCBI taxonomy): Eukaryota > Metazoa > Chordata > Testudines > Dermatemydidae > Dermatemys > Dermatemys mawii. Next base: position 6,585,443 of record ML677350.1, read on the forward strand.
ACATTCCCTTCATCTTCTGGCATAATCTGCACCAAGGGACTGCTGGATTTTGTCAAGGAGTTTGTTTGCAGCCACATACTGGGTTGGCATTTTTGTGCCTAATTACTGCAGCAGCCACTGCTGGTGGTAAAGGATTAGTCAAATTTTGTGGGAAGAACAAGGACACTCAAGGAGAGAGACATATAAACCAACTACCCCTATTTAAGGGGAACTATTCCTAATTAGATAGAAAAATATCTTATTTTGTCCCTCCAAAGAGCTCCCCTTGCCCAATGTATAATAAGACAGTTAAAACCAGTGGCAATATTTTTCTCTCTATTTATTCCAGTCTATTCAGATTCTTACGCTGTGCCATCACCATGGGATCTGAGTGGCTTCCAGAATTAGAAAATTAAATAAGGAGAGTAATGTCTATCAAACGCAGTTGCTCTTCATTCACCTCCAGGGGGAAATTGTGTGTGTGCACATGTGGGGGATGGAGTAAATTAACATGCTACACTATATTAGAGAGACAAGGGGTGGGGAGGGTAATATCTTTTACCAGACTAACTTCTGTTGATGAGAGAGCCAAGCTACACTATACGTTGTTTTTAAGCAAGATCAAAGCAGCACCCCTTGCGTTTGGACTGGCATATAGGTTTATGCTGGTGCTTATTTCCCACAAGAGAGAGTTCCACAGTGTGGGACTAGCCCCAAAGAAGGCCTCCATGTCTTGTGCCCAGATGAGCTTGAACCCTGAGGTAGACAATCCTATTGCTCCTGAGAAATAGAGCCATCAATAACAGTGATGGTCCCAGAGGGCAAGACAGTCGGGCTTAGGGCACTTTCAAAATAAGGATTCAGATGTTTAAACTTAACTCATTATTGTGGGTGGGACAGTGTACTCAGTCAGCAGAGCACAGAGGTGAGGTGCTCTTGGTAATCTGTGGTGCTGATACGGTATGTGGCTGCATTCTGCACCAGTTGCAGTCTTCTCAGGGTTGATGCTTTGACCCGCAAATTGAACGCATTGCTGTAATCCAGATAGGAGGTGATGCACCATTTTAATGGCCAGTTCATCATCAGCAAAGTCGAGACCTGCTCTCTCAGCTGGTCATAGATTATAGATGTTTTGTGTGGCTGATGCTACAAGTGAGCATAGCGTCAGCAAGAAATCCAGACAAACTCCCAAAGACTGACTGTTTCGATGATCTGTAGGTATGCATCCTCAGTTGGCAGGGGCTGTAACGTCGTGGCCAACTCTCTGAATCATTTCCCTCTGCTCACAGGTATAATTTCCATCTTGCTAGGATTCAGCTTTTGCCAACTCTTCCATGTGTGTGTATGTGCTGATCTCAGCCCCACGTTGGGATGACTGAATCATCCTGGAGTTATCATCCCTGGCTAAAGTAGATTAAAACAGGAGGGACACACCCATCCAGAAAAGAAGCAGTTATTTATTGGCAAGTACTGCTCCCTCAAGCCAGGCGAGAGGGGAGGTAGTTGAGCTACTGAGCACTCCCCACTGCTTTAACCCTTAGTTATCACAAACGGCAAATAGCAGATGTGTGTTATCTGTATGTTGTTGACACTTGGGCTCAAGAAGTTTCATCATTTCTCCCAGGGGCTGCACAAAAATATTCAATAGGACCAAGGACTCTGAGAATCCACATATGAGGGGTCTGAAGGCAGAAGTGTCATTTCCCATCACTACACACAAGGAAAGATTTCAGGTACTTCAGAGAATTTCTATTGACCCATCCGACATGTCTCAAGTGGGATGGCTGTAGCTGTGTCCTATGACTGACTATATTGAATGCCAAGACCTGGGAGTATGAGAATAGACCCTGTTCTTTTGGCTAGGGCTGATGAAAGCTCAGCTGTCAGCACTACTATCACTGTTTCTGTTCCAAATCACTGGAGCTTTATAGCTTTCAAATGTTAGCAGGTGTGAATGGGGCAAGGGGTACAGGCAAGTAAAGAACTTCAGAGCAGCTCCATACATCACTGCAGCCACATATAAATGTTCAGACTTATGGAAAATATTGCTGAAGGATTTAGATACTATGAGGCCACATTTTACATTAATCTACACATTGCTATTGTGTATGATGCACTGGACATGACACACGTTCAGCAGTCCCACAGTGCATTTCCCCTAGCCCTGCCTGGAGAATGTCATACACCCAGCAAAGCCACAATCACAGCAACTCTGCAGAGGAACAGCAGGGTTCCCCTGAAATTCACCCTCTCCACCACCTGGCACTGCTATGGTGCTGTCATTGAGGGCAGAGAAACTGTTGCTTTGTTTCCACACTCAACGCCCTCCTGCTGGTTTCAAGACAGCGCTGTGGGTAGCTGGGAGAGGAAGGCGTTGGTGGCTGATGGCTAGACAAAGTCCTTGCTATAGGGTGAGGAGAACAACAGGCTAGCGTGCCTGGGGCAGAATAATGGAGGCTACCCCACATTCCCTCATCCAGCCTGCTCCACATCACCCCACCCCTCTCAGCAACCTCCCTCCTTCAGGCTGCCCCTGACTCCTTCCAGTACTCTGGTGTCTACCATCTTCCTGGCTCCCTCTTTCCCCTCCCCAGCTACCCTTGGCTCCTCTTCCCCTTCCATCCCTATGGAGGATAGGTGAGATTGGATCTACCTCTGCACAAAGAACACCTCAACTGCACAGGCAGAGAAATCTCTCACATGGAGCCTCACAACCTGGGCATCTGTTTACATCAGTGCGATCCTATGGACTTCAATGGGGTTCCACCAAACCACTATGGGATACCTATTCAGAATGCTGCATGCTTAATCTGCACAAAGTTCCTGCTGCATAGACACACCGGTTGGTACGGAACCTGAAAACAGCTGATGGCCTGTTTGCAATTACTGCATACTATTTAGTACGTACCAGTGAGTGTGCCAAAAAACTCAGCGCAAATTACCCAACCCCACTCCACCCCACCCGGTATGTACACAAGGTCAAAGAGTGTAATCTGACCCCATTTCTGTGTCTGGGTTGTCATTTTAGGAAGCGCATCACTTTAGTCACTGCCATATAAATAAAGATATGACGTGCTTGCAATGTAAGTGCTCATATTAATTACCACTAGAGGTCTTCCCCCCACTTAAAACTGGAAATGGCATCATGTGTTATTAAAATAAACAAAACCTTTCAAGGAATGTAAAAGTAAAAAGAAAACAAAACGTCTTGAGCTTTGCCTTGCATGACAAAGACGTGACCGAGAGGAAGAGAGTATTCTAGAGTCAGCGTCACCAACCCCAGGCATTCAACAATCATGAGTCAGCTCCCTAAAATCATGAGATTGGCTTGAAAATGATGAGGTTTTAAAATAAATAAATTGTATTGTTTGTATTTCTTTTCTGGTTCTTAAGCCTTTAGGGGTCACTTTTTCCAGCTTTACTCCACAAACATGATGGTTAGAAACTTAACACTTCTCAGAAATGAAAATTGAGATTTTCACATAATCACATGGCTCCTGGAACTTGGGTTTACAAAAAAACTCCACCCACTAACTATTGCAAGCCTTGTGATAAAATCACAGGAGTTAGCAAGACTATGTTAGCAGAGCTATGAGCCTTGAGTGGTGCCCCTCCCCCATCTTCTTGAGATTATACCATGAGACAGCCAGTAACGTCCATGATAGGGCTCACCCTCTCATCTCACCCAAGGAGCTGCACAATCTTGGCAGCAATGCTTATTGGATAGGAGGCAGACAGTGGAGGTAGGCTCTCATCTGTCTTTGGGCACAAAAACAATCCCTGAGCAGTTATGCTGGAGCAGTCTGCCTTAGCTGCAATGTGTGAGCTGTTTCCAAAGGCAGCTGTAAATAAAGCACATTACAATAATCCTAACTAAGCATCATCCATGAGGCATGGATAACTGTGGCAAGGTCTGCCCCCAGGAGAAAAAGTCACCAATACTGAATATTTGAGAGAAGCCACTCCTGCCCATCATCAAACCATGTTCAGCTCCTGCTCAGAAATGACTCCTACATTCAGAACTTTGTTAACCAGGCTGGAGCCTGTCCCCCCACTAAACACTATTTAATTCCAGTTAGTATTTAAGAATATTGATTCTTCAGACCACGTTATATTAATGCTCTGACTGGCTTCACATACATGCTGGAAAATGACAAAACTGGCCCCTTGAAGTCTCCATATGGGAAGCTGGCAGATGATTCTTGGTGCAGGTGTGACACTTGTCATCACTATGTATGAGATGAATAAACATATATCACATTATCCTTTAACTCTCAGTGGAGTAGGTCCTCAGGCTGCTCACCACTCTCTGACTCAGATCATCTGCCCATATCTTTTCCCAGATGGGAAACTAGGTCAGCAGAACTGCTCCCCTCAATATGTCCTGACTGCTTTTCCATCCACCTTTTTCAACTGCTCTTGTTGAGGCAGGTGGGGGACATCTGAAAATGCTGAAGAAAGGAATCAGATGTTGCTGGACATGCTGGAATTTGGGTTGGTGACAGAGAGCATTACACTGGGGGATGGCATAATACTTACCAACAATTCTTATTTGCTGAACCAGACCCTAATGTGGTGTTTTAGATGCTGCTTGTAATTATTAGAACTGGGAGTCTGTAGGACAGGAAACAGGAAGGAGGGGGGAGGAGTTGAGCCAAGTCTGAGTTAGAGCTACAGAGGGGTGCAGCAGCTTTGTAAGAGGTTTCACCATTGTTAAATAAAGTCTGTTAAAGTTTGTTAATACCTTGCCTGCTTGATACAACACCTAACTTTCTCCCTATGTCCCACAGAGCAGGAGGATTTCCCTTGACCATCAAGTTTATAGTTTTGGCTGCAGATGTATCTCCTAGTTATCAGGCAGGCAGTCATCTTACTCACTCCTTGACAGATTTCATTGCCTCCCTGTTGGTTCCCCTGCTCTGTGCAAAAGAGCACAGCAGATAGAGAAGGGGTGCTAGAAGGGAGATAGTGGGAGGAGGAAGGAGAGAAAGAAGGCTGAGATGATTTACAATCCCGCAAACTAAGCACCTGACTATAAATGTGTGTGACTGAGCTGCGAAGTGCCACAAAAATATGTTAAGAGATCTCTTTGCTGGAGGTTTAGATAGGATGCTGAACAGTTTATTTTTTATCTGAACTGATCCTGAACTCCAAGTCTTTTGAGATTCTTCCAGACTTCTTTTCTATAATATGTACTGCAGTGTGGAAGCAGATTTTGTCTTACATTTTGTAACAAAAGGCCATGAATCAACATAGAGGAATAATGTCACAATGACACAGGACAGAGAACATAGCATACAGTATACTAATTACCAGTATATACAGTATACTGGTTCTTTTTTTTGGTGGGGGAAGAGGGTGTCTTTTTGTTGTTTCCCTTCTAGAGCAGTAAGAGAAAAGATCCTGAAGAAAAATTCATAAAATTTTCAGGCTTAAGGCTCCCAGTAGTTAGCCTATTTATTTTTTTTATAAAAAATAATCTAAAATGTATTAAGCTACATACAAAATCCTCCAGCTGTCCTCAGTTCCAGTTTATTTGAAGAATTGTCCCTTAAAAATATTTCAAAGCCTTGGCAACTATAGAATTGATGCTTGATGAGGGCTGGGGAGATGCAAGGCTGTTGCTGTTCACTGGGCAGAAATGAGAGGCTGGTACATGGACTGGGTGGAAATGAGGAGTGCTGAGTGTCCGTACTGAGCACAAATAAAACATTACAAGTAGCAAGATTTCAAATTAATATCATGATGCTTTGCCTGGATATTTTTCCAACAAGCAGCAGCCTTTTCTCTGATCTCAATATTTTCAGTTACACCAAGCACACTCTACACCAGGGGTCTTCAAACTTTTTCCCCCGTGGTCCCTCGCGTCGAGGAAAAAATCTGGTGCCCCTCTGGAGCAGGTATGTTTGCCGAAATGCTGCCGCAAAAAGCAGATGCTTCCAGCGGCGGCGGCATTTCAGTGGTCTAAAAATAGCCCGCCCGGGAGTTCGGCGGTCTCCCAGGCGGTCATGGCAGCAGCGCTGGGGTCTTGCACACCCCTGGGGGTGCGCACACCCCAGTTTGAAGACCACTGCTCTACACCACTGTGGCAGTGTGAAGGGCCTTTAAATGCCACATTAACACTCACTTGACGGTCCCTTTACATTGGCAGAGAAATATACAGTGACCTTAGTTTTGGGAAATGGGAATGGAAATCAAGCCCATATAGTCAAGTGAAGTACGCACACAGCAAATCCAGGGCAAGTCCCAGCTCTTTTCTCAGAACTAACTTTTCATTTCTACCCTCATTAATTATAGATCGTACTTTCCATTCTCATTCCAGACTGTAACATAGCTAAAAGTGGCTATAATTTATTTTTCTTTATAAACTGAATTCTGGATGGCTGCTTTAATTGAGCAGTGATTTCTTCCCAATAATCAGTCGATTATCTGGGACATAACTACAATTCACTCTAACATAACCTGGTTTTGAAGCTTTAACTTCTGTTAAAATGGCAGAATGGGTAAAAACAGTTAATGCTTTTCTATACATATGCTAACTACAGACAAACTGTATATTCTTATCACATCAAAACATTATTTTTGTTCTTTCAGGGGGCTAGAAGAAATAATATTGACTTTTCTACAATTTTATCAACTAGTTCAATTGGAAAGGTTTTTTTAATTGTGCCTTTTTAAAATTAAGAGCTTCATTATCAAAGATGCAGAGCACTGGCAAACCCCACAGACTTCAGGTGAAATAGTGAAATGCTAAGTCCTACTAACAATCAGGCCCAGGATATTTACCTTCATATGAAACAGTTAGAGTCAATATTTGAAATATGAAGCTCAAGATTCAACTTTTAAATTCAGCATATTTATTTAATCAAATATTCAACCAAGAAAGCATTTTTCCAGTCTCAAAATAAATATTATAATATTTAGTGAAAGAGTATTGGAAAACCAGAGTCAACAAACAGAGAGGTAGCCGTGTTAGTCTGGAATTGCAGAAGTGACAAAGAGTCCTGTGGCACCTTAAAGACTAACTAAAGTTTTAGAGCATAAGCTTTCGTGGACTAATACCCACTTCGTCGGCAAGCTTGCATCCGACGAAGTTTATGCTCTAAAACTTTAGTTAGTCTTTAAGGTGCCACAGGACTCTTTGTCAGAGTCAACAAAATACATCTGCAAAAACAGCAAAGAATCTTGTAGCACCTTATAGAGTAACAGATATTTAGGAGCATAAGCCCATGGAAAGCTTATGCTCCTAAACATCTGTTAGTCTATAAGGTGCTACAAGACTCTGTCACTTTTGCAGATCCAGACTAACACGGCTACTCCTCTGATACTGGATAAAATACATCTGTTATGATGCAGGTTGTCATAACTAATCATGTAAATAATTTCCATGCTTCTGTGTTGCAGGAAAGCATACATGTATCACCTGAATATGAGTAACAGAGTAATGAAAAATATGAGCTTGGTTTGAATTCACTAAATTCTAAGGTAGTGTCTGATGACTGGTATCTATACTGTGTGTTGCAGCTATTAAGCAACTTTGATGAATAATTCTGCTTTTGATGCATTCATAAAAGCTTTTCATATAAACATCTAAAACAAATATAACCCAGAATCAAATATGCACTAGGAAGCTGTTTTATACATGCATTTATGAGTAAGAAAAGGCAGCGCATTAAAAACATATACTGAAAACATATACTTTAGGGCCTCATTAGAAGGTCACATCGCACGTATTTTAAAATAAGTATCAAATTATTCAGACCTGCAACATCTTTGAATTAAATTAATTTCAGGATTAAAAATGTAAGAACTGGTTTTATCTGTAAATGTGCTGTATAAACCACTATTGCAGAAAACAATATTATACATACAGCCCTACACATTACATCTCAGTATTTTGTAACAGGAACACAGTGAAACAGAAGTAATTAGCTGAAGACTTCAGTCTCTCATTCTAAAGCAGAACATAATGGTAAAAGACAAACCAAGATTTTGTGAACAGATTCAGAGCTTGATCCAGTTGTTAGGTATGCAGGCACATTGCCATGCAGCCTGTGAAACTGGCTCGTACAGGCATGTGAACGAATACAGAAGCTGATTTTACAAGACACACAGTGACGAGAAGGAGCATTCTGCACATCTGAGGACATAACAAAGCCCTTACTCTGCATGTTAAATCACTGTCACTATGAAAGAGCTACAGGTTTTTCAAATCATTATTTCTTTGCATGGACTTACTTTAACTGTCGAGGTTCACAGTCAACTCCAGGTAGTAAGAGCCTTGCTGCTTGCCGTACATCATCACTGTCCACAGAGAAACTGCGACGGTGCCCTGCATGAGCCAAAGCAACCCTTATCCATTCCATCAGGGGTGGCAGCACTATGAATGGCCTAGAAAGAGCAAAACAAGACAGATAGGGCAATTAATTTTTTAACATCAAAATTATACAGTGATCAAACTAGCTCAGCAAACTGCAGGCAGGTCTAACCCATTCAGCTGACTTGCACCATTTCCAGGAAAGGGTGGGATGCTTTTTACCCATGAAATGCAAATTGTAGCTCATGAACTGCTTATCTTTATGGCCCTGTAAGTGGTTGCTTTGAGGTCCACACATTTGCTTGGGAATTCACATGCTTCCAAATGGATCTCAGGAAAAGCAAGCAGAACCCCACTCACAGGAACATACCCCTTCTGGCTGATACATGCGTGTCAGTCGGAGCTTCCTTCCTACCTCACCCCAGCAGCAGGAGGGAGAGCGAGAACCCTTCCACTGAACCCAGTAGTCAAATGAAGAGGAGAGAAGGTGGTTGGCGAGGAAGTTTCCAAATGCCGCATTGTCTCTGACTGATGCAATGTCAGAATTTCACCAGATTATTATTTTGTGGCTCTCTGCAGCTCAATGATGACATGGCTCGTAAACTGTTGAGTACCACTGACCCTATTGTATTTTTGAACTATCTGAGGTTTGCTTCACAGATTATATTTTTAAACTTCTACTACTGTTCAGATGAAAACTATTATAAATACAAGGCATGAAAATTGAGGGAAATTACCTGATACTCTGATTTTTTTTTAAAAAAAAAATCATATGCTCAAAAGTCAGTTGCCATTTGTCCAAAACCCCTTCTGTAACATGTTTTTTTTCATTCAGCTTTTCAATTTCTCACCACCTCTACTAAACTAAGTGTACATTACAGTCTAAATTACAGCCTAGCACCAGTGAGGACATGGATTTTCTTTTTACTATTATAAAACTATTATATAACAATGCTGTGTGTATGCTAGGAATAGTTAACAGTTGGTATCACACACAGCACCCCTCTGGTCCCTCACCCCAGCCATGTTTGAACATAGTTTGAGCGCTAGTGTAGACAGGGACAAAACATGTGCAACTCCCGTTTCCAGAAAGTGTATTCAGTCCGCCATTCTACCAGGAGTTAACTATGCTTTTGTACCTAAACCTCTTTGAGGAAGACTCAGGAAGAAAAGGTAAGTTTATTCCCCTCACTTTTGCACAGAGCCGACATTCTTCCATTTCTTCTGCTCCTTTCCCTCTACTTCCCCTGGTGCCTCCTGGGAACCGTAGTTCCTGAACTCAAAGCTATGGAAACCACCTACCAATAAACTTACAAATTGGGTTAGCTATCTGCACCTAGCTACATACAACACACAGTTCCTCTTATAATCACCACTGTAAGACTTTGAACAGTCACTTCCAACAATCACTTGAATCTGCTAACAGAGTCTTCCAAACTTTTAAGCCGTCTCCCTTGTCTCACACTTCTCCGAATACAGGGAGAGGCAGGAACTAGATTAGGCAATGGTGCAATTCCTACTGCTATATACTGTCAATCATCACTATCAGAGTCATCACAGCCTCAGAGTAGTCAACAGCCATGAGAGAAGACGAGGTACTTCAGGACCTAAAGACATACATAGTCAATGGATGGCCCTACAAGACAATGACACCAGCACACTTGCAACCATATAGATGTACATCATGTGAATTGTCCATTGTAAAGGAATGGATTTTGAGAACTCACCATCTTGTGCCTATACTTCTGAGAGACCAATTGATCCACCTGGCACATAAAAGACATTTAGGGATGGATCTAACCAAAACACAACTGCTACAAGATTTCTAGTGGTCAGGGACGGACAAGTAGGTTGAGGAACTAATCAAGAATTACATGATTTCCTTTCTTCTTTCACTCTCCCCCTTTCATTTGGTGTTCTTTTTCCTTGCTTACTCCTTTCCCTATATACCTTTTTTATAGAAGTGTTAAAAAAAGCCCATTTGACTGTAGGTGCTCACTGGGCAAATACTTTAAATTTTACATACACAACCTTACTCAGCACGCACCTTGGGACATCTGATTTAATAGGACATTGAGCCCTTGGAACATTTTTTTCCCCATTCACAGCTTTAAGTAATATTATACCATTTATTCTTCTTTTGAAGACTTTTCTCTGTATGATTTTCACATGAATATTCTTTAAGGTAGAGGTTTTCAAAAGTACCTAATAGATTTAGGAGCCCAAATGCCCATGATTCTGAATGGGGCATGATGCTCCCAAATCCTTCAGACCCTTTTGAAAATCTCCTCCGAAATTATTCAGTCATTTGATGACTTGACATTTTCTTTTTTTTTTAAATAAATAAATCTCTGTCAATCGCCAGATGCAAGACTATCTGTTTTTGGGGCCTTTGCATCCTCAAGACCTAGCCATTGAATCCTAGAGTAGCAAATGAGAAAAGAATGCATCCTCCCAGGCTTCCATGAGAAGATTGCTCCATGAACCACCTAATTTGTAGTGACAGTACTGGTGGTGGTCAGAGCTGGGAGAGTAGAGTGCCTGTGTGACTACAACTGTTTGCTGCTTTAAAGAAAAGCTGCTGAGAGTATTGTAAAAACATTTGGCTGTATTACAAGAGTGCTGATTAGCACATGTTCTTGTGGCTGAGCACAGAGAGGACTGTGGTTTGGCCTTTAAACCTCCCAATCCAGGAAGTTAATGAATGATAGCTGAGGGAGCAAGGGGTAGGCCTAGGGGAGCTCGGCGACAGTTCACCTGATGTAAAGAAAGTTTTAAAAGCACCAGAGATCTTCACATTTTGTTTATATCTAGTCAAAACAGACCAGATAACAAGGTAGTAGATAAAGTTACCAAACAATGACTTAGGATCAGGATAGGTTAGTACCATATGGCCTGTGGAGCCAGCAAGCCAGTAGCAATTTAGTCAGTATAAAGAACTCACAGTTTATTTCATCATAAATTAGGCACTTCAGGGTTCAAGCATTATTAGCCCCTCAAGGCTTGGACTGCGGAACTAGATTATCTACATGAAGCAAAGATATACCTGGGGCTGAACAAGACGTATAAGGAAGGCAGCAGAACCTCTCACCAGCAGATCTGGCTTCCCTAGTTATTTGAATGAGGCAGTCAGTGCATCTTGGTGAAAGGAGGCAAAGGACCCCTCCAGATATGACTCACAGGGGTGTCATTTGCAGCCTCTCCCCATAAACAGACTTTTCATAGGTCTATATGCTTCTGTAGTGAGGCTGAGTGGCCTCCCTCTGAACTGGAGTGTGAGGGACCACTGTGTTCCCTTGGCGGAGCCAAACCCACCCTACTCTCCCCCCGCACACCCCTCACTGGAAGTACAAGGGCGAGACAGGAAGTAGAAAAGGAGACAGAGCCCTGGAGCTCAATTGCTGCTAGGGTGACCAGACAGCAAGTGTGAAAAATCGGGACAGAGGGTGGGGGGTAATAGGAACCTATATAAGAAAAAGATCCAAAAATCAGGACTGTCCCTATAGAGTCGGGACATTTGGTCACCCTAGATTGGAACTCTCCACGTGCTGGGGAGGATGGGACATGAGCAGGACTGAAGCTAATCAAGTACTTGGGAACTAGTGAAGGAAATGAGAACCTACAGTGAAGGGATGGTCATCACCTTCTCAATGGGAACGAGACTGCTGCCTTTGAAAATGAGTATGTTTTGGGCAGATTGTTTAAACAAAGCTGGAAGTTGCTAAATTGGGGCCAGCACCAGACCAATCTGGGACGTTCCTTTCCGTATATATAACTCCCCTTGTCCTCCTGAAGAGGCCCGGTGCTAGAACTGGGCAAAAAAAAAATTTTTCACAAAAAAATGTGCAGATTCAGGTTGATGGAAACCTTTCATGAATTCATGTCAAACATCAAAATGCAAATGTTACGGACAGAAAAACCCCAAAGACTAAACAAGACATTTTGTTTTGGGTTGACCACAACATTTTGTTCAATCCAAAACGGATGTTACTTTCTCTGTTCGCAGAAAAATTTTCAGAATTTTTTTTTTGCATTGCCCCCAAATGATTTTTTGTATTGCATTTTTTTTAATTGGGCGACCAAACCAAAAAGAATGGTTATTTACACAGTTCTACCCAGTGCTCCCAATATCATATATGTATCCTCTGGGACAGCTCAGTGACCTGCTAACTCTCTCCTTTCTGGACACCTACAGGGACTAGTTAGTTGGCAATTCCCTCGTCTTCATGTGGCAACTGGCTGGCCTGCTCTCCTATCCTGTGTCCCACCACTCTCCAAATCTCCCTCAGATCTGGTAACACTGCACCACCATCACCTCTGTTTCTCTTTCCTCACACACACCTTGTTCAGAGCAGAGACAGAGCAGGGCACTACTCCTCTGCAGTGCTCCCACATACCAAGTCTCTTTCTTATTTCTGGGGGGCTGAAATGTTCCAGAGTGGTAATATGGAATAGATAGAATTATAAAATTGTAAATCCATAAAACAAATGTTAAAATGCCGGATATTACACAGGATCTCTTAATTATTCATAATAACATTACTTTAGCTATATAAGGTACTGTAGCAAATCCCTTTTCCTTGCAATATGCAATTTGCCTTGAAGACACTCCTAAAGAACTAACAGGCTATCGAGATGCACAGTGTTCTTGCCTCATTGTTTCCTGGCATACGTGGAGATTTAAAACTCTCTTGTTACTTACATGTTTTTTTCCTGGTTCTTTTTTCTTTGTTTACTGTTAGCAGCGGCCCATAAACTACGTAGAAACAGGGTAAATGGATAGCTAGAGGAGAATGAAAAATGTGCATTCTAAAGTCTGATATGATATGCCATTATTTTTATGTGGCTCTAAAACTCAGTTTTTAAAGAAAAATTGAAGATACAAGTATCTTTCAGTCTTTGTATTTACAGGATTGTATTTAAAAGCTACTGTCATTCAAACACCCAGCTACAGCATACTGCATATATGTACTGATTATTATTAGACAAATTGTTAGAGAAAGGGTTGGATTAGAGGTTTGAGTACAAGGCTGGGAATGAGAAATTCACAGATTCTAATCTGAGCTCCGATATGACTCCCATTGTGACCTTGGGCTAATTACATACCTGCCTTAGTTTCAAAAGCAGTAAAATGAGGATAGTAATATGTATGTACTTACTTCCTACTGGGCTATCGTGAGATTTAATTAGATGACGGTCCACATTCAGCAGAGATGTGATGGGTTTTTGCGAAGGAACACTTGTGGCGTATGCTATTGCTCAATGGGAGTACGGATGGCAGAATCTAAGTACTGTTATTTAGTTAAAGCAATAAAGCAATCAAAATAATCACCAAGAGAATTGAAAAGAGGCTGATCATCATTAAGAAAGAAATTTTCTACCTATGCCATTAAAATAAAAGTTATTTTTGATTACAGTCTTGAGCCAATAACTCTAAAGTTATGAATGAGAAGCCACTTTCATTTTAAGCCTTGATTCTTAGGGGGATATCGTTTCTTACTTTCTTTTCAAAGGGCTATTTTAACTGAAATCTTTCACATTTGTTCTCAACTCAAAAGGTTCATTTTAAGTTAGAAAATTTGATAATACACTAATGGGCCACTGCTAGAGTTACTGGAGCATGGAAAAATTTTCTTCCAATTATTAATACATTTTCAGATGCCTTTTTGTGCTCAAAATGTTTCATATTTATGTCTTCAGTTACAATGGCCCTAGTCTTCAGTGAGCACAGTACTTTTGACATGTGGGGCCTGATTCTAGACTGGGATCCAGTAGTATGGATCCTTATACTAATGAAGTTAATAGGTCCATGCTAGTGGTGGAATCCAGTTATCAGAGCCCTAGTTAAGAATGATCTAAGTTTAAATGTTTGAAAAAATCACACACTGTTTAATTTAAATAAAAAATACCAGGTTGTATGTAAAGGATAAATCCTCCTCTCACTTCTGCAGGCCAGTATAACTGATTTTCCTAGAGTTGGAACTGTCTGAGGGGAGAATATAGCTTACAATTTTAACACACTAAGGTTTCAGTGCTCCAGTCTACACAGGTGTATGGGGGAAATGTCAATATTTATATCTTATCTTTTACTTTTTTGCTTTAAAAATACTGAAGAAATTTTAAAAGCCTACATTAATGCAATTAATGATCGATATTTTAAAAGCAAAGATTCAGGGTAATGGTTCTTATAGGAATTGTAACTCTGATAGGTTGCACAGATATTTTGGCATAACAACTGACACTATACAGTGATATCAATACACTGAAAGAAACCAGAGTTACAATTTGCTTTGGAGAGTACAACTTTGAATGTTCTGCATTATGTGTTATGTCTGTTGATGTTGCATTAACAGAGTTTTCTGCATTTTAAAAAATAGAGCAATCACAAGGACAGCTTAAGTCTAGCTTGATAAATTAGATTTAGTGTACACACAAGTTCAGCAAGGATATACTATCTGACAGCTGAACTACAAATACTGCCTAAGATATTTTCCATAACATGTGCAATCTAGCATACTGCTGGCAGCTGCCAATACCATTATTTTTGAAGAGATTAAATAAATTGGAAGCTCGGTGTTTTAGGATGGAAGGATAAAAAGAGACACAAAAGCTGAACTTAGTTTTTATATTTCCAGTCCCAGGGTAAAATCCTAGCCCCACTGAAGTCAACTGGGGTTTTACCACTGACTTCAACAGGTCCAGGATTCCAGCACCTGAGTTTTTCAGCTAAACTATGAGGAAATTTAGTTATTATTCATCTACATGGCAGATCATTTGCAATTGATCCACTATTCTTGGCCATTTCTCAGGCTTGGTCTACCAAAAGATTTTGGACTGGTATCACAACTTCAGTAAGGGGCATGACTTCTTTACCAAAATAGTTATATCTCTACAACCGCTACTCTAGTTGCAATTATACCAGTATAAAGGTGTCTAGTACCTGTTCATTTCATTCCTTCACCTCACTAGCCAAGAGGTCGTACTGCTTTAAGGATACCAGTATAGCTTAAAGCAATACAACTTGTGTGTATAGTCAAGGCTTGGGTTATTATTCAGATTGAGAATGGCTTGGGGAGCATTCATAAAAATTAATGCGCGACAGACTACAAATCCAGCATGCATGGAAGGAAGGTGGAAATGCAGTAAACCAAGTGACCCATGGGGCTTTGTAAGGGATTTCTTAATGTTTAAGGATTTTTTTAAAAAAATCTGTACTGAAAAGGGGACAGGAACCAAACAAGGACCTAGCAAGTCAATTAAGGCTTGCAAGGAAAAGACAAAGGCAGTCAAGCAGTACAACGAGTTAATGCTTGCTCACGGAAGGAGGAGAGAAGAAATCGTAGAGAGGAAGCACTGTAAGTTGGTGAATAAAATTAATGGTTCTAAAATGGCTGAGCTTCTGATCTGTCTTTTTCAATGAGTTGTTAATGAGGAAAGAAATTCTATAGAGAGAGTTGGGGAGTAATGAGGACCTTGTCAATACAGCTGCGGATTAAAAATGGGTAAGGGACTACTTAGGAAAAGAAACATTGCACAATCTGCAAATACAGACACTGTGCCTCTCAGGTTTTTAAAGAGCTACTAGCAATAATTTAGGAAGTGTTAGAGACTTGACTGACCTTCTTTGGGCTCTTATGCAGCACAAAGTGGCCTTAGTGGGTCAGAGAATCTGGCCCAAGTCCTTTGCACCATTTAAATCCCACTTTAGACCTGATAAAAGGGTTACAGAATCAGAGGTGGATGGCACAGAGTCATAGCACTGCCCATCATCTGCCCACTTGCTTGACATGAAACTCCTGCTCTCCCCACATGCCTGAAGCCATGACTCAGGAAAGTCCTCTCCATCAATGCAGAAAGTGCAAAGAGCCTGACTCCCTGGATGGCCATGTAGGACCAGACGTGATCTACTCCTAAATAAACATAACAAGAACATGATTAATACATAAAGAGAGGAGTAGAATAGCCATCCATTTGCTTTTTATTATTATATATAATGTACAGAGTGATTAATTTAATTATCCATATATTAAATACACGGCTTGTTGTCATTTGAAGTCCTTGCAAAAGAACCATACTTCTAGGAGGGATCTGAATGTAGAGAGAGCAAGTTAAGCGGGAGTGAAATTTACCTTTGTGCGGAAGGTCAGTACAAGGCCTATGCACTAGTCAAGTCCCACTTAAGCCCATACTCAAAACAGAACGTGTGGTATATCAGCTCTGTGGGGGCTCCCTGGATGGAGTTAATTTCATTTCAAATGAAATAGCTCCCTCTGCCTTCAAATTCACCATTGGTGCATCAGGAGAAGATGGGTGTTCCGTGAAGGGTGCACCAGGACAGACATAGGCTTAGCATGAAAGAAGGTGTAAAATTGAAAATGGGAAGGCCTCAACAGGGAGAGTAGGATGAAATGAGAGCAGACATGGAGGGAGGGGGGGGATTATATAGAGCAGAGCCTTCCGTGAGAGGATGGATGAAGTATTTGAATCTTATTCACACCTTTAACATATAATAAAGCCAATTCCAATAAAATATAAAATGTTTAAGCAAAAATTGCATAATTGGGCACATGCAACATTTTTTTATAGCTTATTTTATTGCAGAGGCCACTCAATACCAAGATGACAACTCCTCTGGTACTACCAACCAGCTGATTGACCCAGTATTGCCAATTCTTTTCAAACATTCAAAAAATTATGAGGTTCACTTAAAAATCATACGACTGAAAAATAACAAATGTGGGGGTCTATTTATTAGTCTTCCCGTTTTTGAGCCCTTAGGATACACTTAGATCACATTTTCTAGCTTTTCTCTTCAAAATGAATGCTAGATACTTCCTTTTTTATTTAAACTAATAAAACACTGAGATTCTCATATAAATCCATGACTCCAAAAGCTGGGGCTTTATGAAAAAAACCCACCAAATATCAGGAGACTCCTAATAAAATTGTGAGAGTCAGCAACACTCTTCCCCCCTTTAGTTAATATAAGTCTATTAAGATAAATATACTGCACTCATCTTCATTTATTTCATACAAAAACCTAGTTGAGTACAGAGAAATACTATATAAATACAATGGGCTAGACTTTTTCAAAGGTAAAATCTGATCCTCCATATCTAGATTGTAAGCTCTTTGGGGTAGGAACCATCTTTTTGGTATGAGTGTGTGAAGCACTTAGCACAATGAGGCTGGTGTCCTAGATGTTACCGCCATACAAATAACAATAAAGACTACAACCCAGATTCTCTGCTACATGCAGCTTCTGCAGCAGAAGGAGCAGGAAGAACCATCAGGGAGCAGAGCTGCAAGCTCTCTGAGTCCCTAGATTTTTCAATGGCAATGCCTGTGTATTTTAGAGAAGTGTAAGAGCAGCCAATAACAGCTTCCAAGAAGACACCCATAAGCCGAGAATGGCTAGAGCACAAGGAACTCTGACCACATCTTCTTCCTATTCCTCTCCACACTCAGCATGACCCTTATGTTGGGATGGGAAGAGAGTGGCATTGGCTTCATGACACTTGGGGACTCCACCATGACAGGGAAATTTTCCTATGTCCAGATCCGCTCAGTTTGTGGCTCCTCTGCCCCACCAGAGTGACAACAAAGGGGCCAGGGAAGGGGGTAGAAAAATCTAGCCCTAAATTTTCATCTTTTTGTTGTTTGCCAACATAAAAAGCAATTGAACAGCATTAGAAGGGGAGAGAATCTGGAACCTAGATAAATTAAAGCACAAGGATTAGAACTGTTAAATATAAAACCCTCATGTTTTAACAATCCTATTCCCCCAGAAGTCATAAAAAAACATAATGAAAACTGAACATGCTAGAGATAAGTCACCAGCCATAAAGAGTGACGGCACAATAAGGAATACCACTGGTATTCTTCAGTGGCAAATTAAAAGGGAAGTTTTTCAAAGCACTAAATAGAGTTCAGCTTAACCAATCTCTTCTGTGAGGCAGCACAAGACGGCTATATACAGTTGGTACAGTATATTATAGAACACATTTCAGTGCAAAATACTGGGGCATATGTTTTACTCTGTCTCACTTCCACTTGTATTTTCTGGTACAGTACTAACTACTAAAGCATGTTTGATTAGGCAACAGAAGGAATCTCTGCTCTTTCCAAAATTAACCACAAGCTTCTGGCAACAACATAGAGTACTTACTCTGGCTCTAACCACATTTGCTAAACAGGCCTTGCAAAGAAAGATAGTTTGTCAGAGTATTAAGAAAACATAATTGCCTTGGGTTTATGCAATATTTATTTGAAGAACTGCTAAAAAATATAATCTATATAACAGACCATCTTAGAAAAGGGAAAAAACATGAAAACAAATTTTAAGAGAGAAAATTTTTCAAATGTTCTGTCCTTTTCATTTAACACTGAGAAGTCTTTGGAAATCTTACAAAGCTGGGGCCTTATCCTGCAGTTCTTATTCAAATGGGTACTCCCACTGAAATCAATGGCATTATTCACCTTGGTAAGGGCTGTAGAATCAGGCCCCTTTTTAGTGGTAGGGAGATTCTTTAACTTTGTTCACTATAATACCTTTCCATGCAGCAGCGCTAACCCCAAGCATTCAAAATGCATGTTATCCTCCCCTCCTAACCTCCAAAAAATCATAAGACTGGCTGAAAAATCCTGAGATTTTAAAAAATAAGTGTGGGATTCTTTTTATTTCACTTCTGATTTTTGAGCATGTGGGGTCATGTCTTCCAACTCTTCTCTACAACAACAACGAATGTTAGAATTTTACTTTTTCTTTATACTGTAAATGAAAGTTGAAATTCTCATGACTTCAGGAGCTAGGAATGTAAGAAAAACACCGAATATCTCAAGACTCATAACAGGTCAAGAGTTGGCAACACTGAAAGTGGTCCCTGTTTAAATTTCTTGAACAGTCAAGAAGAACGACCTAGGATTCCTCACTCCACCCCACACTTTAACCAAGGTACTATGGGTGAAATGCTGGTTCCACTAAAGTCAGTGGTAGAAGTCTCATTGACTTCAATAGGGCTAGAATTTCCACCTTATGCTATTTTCTATAAATGAATACAAAGTAGTTTCAGTCAGGACAGCAACCTTTGCTCTTTTTTACCCACATTTTCCAGTTTGGTCTCCAGTACGCAAACACCATATTTTAATATCCAAATCAAGTAATTAGATATGCAATTGTCCATTTGGTGTGCAAATGAGAGTTTTCCACATATATACTTTGAAATGCAATTGTGGAGGCCAGCCTGAAACTTTGGCTTAGCTGGCATGGTGACAAGCCCTACAGAAGTTAAGAACATATTAATAATTTACACCTTCAGGCACTCTACAAACGTTAATTAATTCTCAAGTGAACTTATAGGGTAGACACAGATGAGGAAACTAAACCAAGGAAGTTTCATGATTTGCCTAAGGCCACAAAAGGAGTCAGAGATGGGACTTACAACTCAGGAGTTCCTTGTTCCTTGACGATAGATAATATTCCTTTCTTATCTGCACAATTATTTCATTTCAATTTTGCAGTGGAATGATCTTGAGTTTACCCGCAGTGTTTCCTTCTCCCCATCCTCTCAGGGCACTGAATTGACATCTAGCCTGTCATTCTCTTTCTACCTTTGTTTTTTCTAGTTTTCATCAAAAGTTGTATTAAAAGCAATACAGCCAGCATCTCCATCCTCCCAAAAATCATGCGTCACCTACCAGCCTGGAGAATGGAAGCCCCAGGGTTACTCCTGAATGTAAGTATGAGTCATGCCTGTGCAATCAGTATAGCTGTTGCACAATATGTTTAACAGCCTGTCATTTATATACAACATTCTATTCACTCTCCACTTCCCAAATTACCATTGTCGAATCCCATTAATTTGTAGAAAAACACATTTAAACCCAAACCTGTTAGGTTAGAAATAGAACCTCTAATTTTCCTTTCCAAAATACAGAACAGCCAAGAGACAAAGAAAGAAAAAGGAAATCTACAAAATACACATCTGGAACCAATCTGCTGTATGTAGCCACTGGGTGTCACTTTTGATATATACTGGGTTGGCAGTGGAGCACTTCATTGCAGGAGAAATTTATTTCAAGGTGATCTTAACCAAAACAGACTGCAGTGAAATATATTTTGCATAGCCTGTAATTATCAATTAGCCAGCAATGATGATTTATTAATAAAACATCTTTATAAATATATTAAATATTGAAAATAAGATCTTACCTTTCAATCTGCAGTGTGACTTTTGAAGGCTCAACATTAGGGTTTTCCCATTCCATCTGTGGACAATGCATAAAATAACAGAGAGTGTACAAAGCCTCAGGTTCCCAGTACAGTGATCCCTGCTTGTGGTGCATTGGAGTGCCGTTGCCATGTTGCTTTGAGTTGAGTGGCTGGAGGTGATGCATTGCTCGAGATACCAGATCACCTGAGAAGGAAAAATGTGATGACTACTAAAACTGTAATTTTTATTTCTCCTCCTCTAACCCACTTTACTGCTCCCGGGGTAGTTTTCAGACAAAAGGCTATGGCAAGCTCTTTTTGCTTTCCAGTTAAAATATCATGCATGAACAGAAAGCGACAGAACAGGTTTTTGTTCATTAATCATTTTCAACACCAAGTTACTTTGGCTGCTACAGTAGTTCATTTGCTGTGGAAGTTTATATGCTGTGGTGATGTATATGGGTTGCAGATAAGCCCTCAAGGGCCTAGTGGAGAATTCTTCTGGGAAAGGCATTTTCAGTTACCATAAGCAACCCTATACTGCCCCCTCACAAATTCTGGTGCATAGGGCATGATCATAGGAGTCAATGGCAGCCCTGAAAACCTGCCATAATCCCAGGGCTGTGTAAATTATGGTGGAGGCTATTTAGGTCCCCAGGGCAGTGCAAAGTCTCAATGGCACAAACTTACCTTTGTCCCCTCTCCAAAGGCAGGGCCTTCATTAGCTACACACACAAAGTAACACTGAAATCCAGCCACTGCTGAGCATAAGATGGCAACCAAAAGGGACAGAGAACAGCATGAGTGCGTGTTGAGGGAAATTTTGGACACAGACGTTGCAAAGTCCTGCTTTTACAAAACGTGCCATATCATCTTTAAAAGAGGTAAAGGGCTTTACACAACTGCTGAAAAAGCAAAACAAAAGCACCCTTCCAGACCTCTTCACAATTCTAGAATCACACATTTTAAAACCAGCATTTGGCCACTTCATTCTTCCTGACCATAAGCGTGAACTTCATTGCTGTACGGTATGTAAAGCATCAAAAATGTTTCCTCTCTTACAGGAAATGTGGAACCCCATTCAGTATATATTAAAAGTTCAGGGACAGGTGTCCTCATCAATTTGAAAACTGTTATTGCTAGCTTTAAACTGTTACTAAAAATGGTATTATTAAACACAGAGCTTATGTCACACCCTAATAGAAAAATAGATTCAGAATCAGATTGCTTATTTTGGTATTGTGCAAAGGAACCAGATGCATTCTAATGTGTTGCTTCTGGCAAACAATACATTCTAGTGCACAGTATTTGTTTTTCTTTTTGCTGAACACATACGGTCAAATTCCACCCTCAGTTCCAGAGGCGTAACTCCTATTAACTTCAGTGGGAATTGTGTCTGTGTAACAGGCCAGAGTAGGGCTGCAAGGCTCTGATAGGAAATGGTTAAAATCCTGTCAACAATGTTTGACAGAAACATAACAATGCACCTGGGCTAAGCCTTAAAAGATGTTAGCAGAAGAGAATACTGTGCAGTAGAATCACTCAAGCAATTTAGGTATCTAGAGAACAGAATATGGTCCATTGGAAGGCTTTCATTGTTTCTCTATGACTGTGGCTCTCAAAGTTTCTTCTGACAAGATACGGAATATAAATTATGATATGCAGAAAGTAATCTGATCTGCTTGCTTCATTGATTAGCAGACAGACAAGCAGGCTCACAGGCAACCTAGAAGTGAAGTCTCTCTCCAAACATTGTACTGATATTTATTAATTAAGTCTCACAACTTCTCTGTGAGGTAGGTAAATTTAATAGCGGTTTTTTTGCATAGTGACCACTGACTTGAAGGCAAAAAACCCCAGCTTTGGCTGTAACTATTTTCACATGCTCAGATCATTCTGGAAAGTCTTCTTTTGGAATGAAGTGTTGTCAAAATTGGTCTCTCTTCAAAAGGGCTTTAAAAAAAAATAAAAGTGTGAGCAAAATTTTTTCAGTTGTTTTTGAGTTCTACAGCAGAGAGAAAGAAATGGTTTAAAAATTATTGCTACACTTTGTCCCCCATTCAGGGGGCTCAGATAACTGCTGAACATTGAAACTTTGAAAGAAATACTCACTAAGGTGTGGATATATGACCAAGTTTGGGAGTGTGGGGGAAAGTTGGATAAAACGTTTACAAGCAAATTTAAAAAAAAATCTTTTGAACATGCTTTTTGCTCACTGAAGTTCCACCCCTTTTATGATATTAGAATGCACCACCTCTGAACAGCCTAGACTGGTACAGAGACTGCTGCTGTGGCTGAGATAATTTGCACAAGGGAGGATATAAATGTTTCACTGAAAAATGCACAGCACAGTCTTCCAAAAAACACAGTATTAAAACCAGGAACTGAAGAAAACTGCTGGCACGAAAAAATTGCAGAATCCATGATTTTAGGGTTTTGACAATTTTTGCCGCACTCTGCAATATTCTTCTGATTCAAAGCTTTCATTTAAAAAATAGTTTCTGTTTTTTCCCACTGCTACAAAATTGTTATGATAGGGACTAAGCCTGGAGCTCTTACATGATCATAATTCCCCCTGAAGTCAAGAGATATTGTGTGTGTGAAAGGGCTGCAGGATCAGGTCCACAATGGAAAGAGATGTGCTTCTCAATAGATTATCCAGCCTTACATAACATTTATCTACGAGCAAATAGAAACAGCAGTAAATTTTGGAACTCACCCTGCTCACATTTCCTTTACCTACAGGAGATTTAAGTTTCAAAGTCTGAGGCCAATTTAAATAGCACCAATATTACCAGGTGGCAATTTATTTTTCCTCCTCTTAAAAAAAAAAAAAAAAAGACATGCAAAAAAAAAAAATTCCTGTTGAAGGCAACATTCAGGTTTAAGAATTAAAATCAGAACAACATCAGAGAAAGAAAAGCACTTAAGCCAAATTCTATCCTTATTTAGGTCCCAAACCAGAAAAGCACTTAAGTATGTGCTTAATTTAAGGACTTAATTAGTCCTGTTAATGTGGATCATGGTCTTATATATCATGCAACTCCACTGACTTCAGTTGGGTTGAATGATAAATAAATCAGGACAGAATTTAGCAGAAGGTTCAGACAGCAACATTAATTCACCCACGTTGCACATCCTGCCCTTTAAAGGCTATATATTTTATGATCTATTCAGCACCAGATTCTGAATGAGGAAAAAAACAAATTAGAAAATACAACATTATAACTCAGCCAGTTAATGTTGCTGAAGTAACTTTAGGTGAAATCCTGGCTCCACTGAAGTCAATGGCAAAACTCTCCATTGATTTCAATGGGGCTAGGATTTCACCCTTCCGCATTTCCTAACTTCCTTCTTATAAAATATATAAAATTACAACTTTAATGCTGAATTAATGCAGTTTTGTGAGTTTAATTATGATTCAGTTATATTATACCAAGTACATATTGGACTAGAACTTGTTCTTCCCTTTCCTACCTGGTAAATATTTGGGCATATTAATAATAATTAAAATATCAATTAATCTATTATGAAACTTAATTAACCATTGCTTGTAAAAAACTGAGATCTTCAGGTGGAAGACAATATGTAAATGCAAAATATTTTAATGAGATGCAGTATTGCCCAATGGATAGAGAACCAGCCCAAGAGTCTGGAGCCCTGGGTTCTGTTCCTGGCTCTGCCGCTACCTTGTTGTATGACCTGGGGCAAGTCACTTTACTTCCCTTTGCCACTGCTTCCCTGCCCAACCAATCTACGCAGGTTGTAAATTCCTCAGGGTGGAAACTGTTGCTTACTATGTGTACGGCTAGAGTCCAGAGGTACCAACTTTACACTTTCTCTGGGGGTGCTTGACCCCCACCCTGCTTCTTTCTACCCCCTCCCTGGAGTGCCCTGCCCTCACTCTGCCCTCTCCTGGATACCCCTGAACAGCTGATGGCAGGAGGCGCTGGAAGGGAGGGGAAGGCACTGATCGGCGGGGCTACCAGTGGGTGCTGAGAACCCACTATTTTTTTCCTGTGGGTGCTCCAGCTTGAGAGCACCTACGGAGTCAGTGCCTATGCTAGAGCCTAGCACAGTGGGGCCCCAGTCATGGTTGGAGCATCTATATGCTATTGTAAAGAAATAATGAACACTGCTACTAATACATTATTAAGGCTTCATTATAAAAGCAATAAATAGAAAGTACTAATTTGTCAGTATTGTGTATGCCCCTTAGAGTACCACTTTGGAAGCTACGTTTTCTTCTTTTTTTATGTTCCCTTCCAGCAATAGATACATATATAGAGTGTAGTGATTTTAGGCCCTGATCCTGGCCTTTTTTTCTGCATGAACAGGCCCACTAGCTTTCCCCTGAAGTCCCTGACAGTCCATGCAGGCACATATGTCCGCCCACACAAAGCCAGTTGCAGGATGGGACTTGTCATCCTGTTCCCAATGGGCAAGCTTGCATCTCACTATCACAGCAGGCTTACTTGGCCTGGGTCTCAGCAGAGCTGTCTAGGATTCAATGAGCCACAGAACAAGAAATATTCTCCACTCCCCAAAGTGCTCCTTTTAGGGGCTGGTTTACACTACAAATTGTGTTGTGGTTGAACACGGTTGTGCAGAACTGAATTAGCTACCCTGACTTTGCATTCAAGCATAGACCAGGATTAATCATGTGCATCATTGTGTCAGCTATCTCCATTCTTCACAACAGTGTTCAGCGGCAGTCACGGCTTGGAATGGAGAGTAGCTCTATCTCTGTGGAACCAGCTCTTGCAATGTTATCCTTCTCGTGATAACTGGTGTTTCTTGGAGAGCTCCAGCTCTTGCAGACAATTATTATATGAGTATCTCAGATTTCATTTAACGAAAAAAGTAAATTTCCACTCCTCATAACTGCAGAGAAAAGCTGGAAAACGTGAGCCAAGTGCACCCAAGAAATCTCAATTTTTAAGCCAATCTCGGGATTTTTAGGGGCCTGACTCATGATTTTTGAGCATTTGGCACTGGCAGTGCCACCTGTGCTAGGGAAAAGTATACTGTAGTGTGAGGGAGTCTGTTCTGCAGCTATCAGTGTTCCGCCCTTTCTGGGTATGTCTCCCCTGCGAGTTGGCAGCATGCCTCCCAGCCCAGGTAGATGGAGTCATGCTAGATGGCCTTGAGCTAGTGCACTAAAAATAGCAGCGTAGATGTCATGGCTCCAGTGTAGACTCAGACTAATCACCCAGGCTCAGACCAGGGGTCAGGTGTGCTTGAAAGCCCAAGCTGCCACTGAAGCCACTATATTCACACTGCTATTTTTAGTGTGTTAGCTCGAGCCCATTTAGCTTGAGTCTGGCTACCCGGGCTGGGAGGCTCACTTCCAGCTGCAGTGTAGACAAACCCTCTGTGGCTAAACAGAGGGCTTCAATCTCTGAGGCTGTCCATCAGGTCCCTTTCATGAGCTCTAGATTCAAACACACACAATTCAAAAATTAAAATAGATTACGTAATGTCACAGGATGGGGGACAGTCCTGGTTTAAGGCAATGCTGAATACTGAAGGGGCATCATAGCTGACTTTAGTCCAGAGATCTGATGTGACAGAGAAAGTGAAGCAGCTCCCATGTATATGGTGGTGATGTTGCAGACTAGTGAACACAGTTGGAGAATGGGAGCTATCTATAAAGAATGCAGGTAAAGCGTTTCTTCCTTTTTTTCCCCGTTATTGGTTTAGCAAAGGTTATTTTATATCTCAGATAAAAATATTTTAAAGCAAACCAAACCAAAAAAAAGGAAAGAATAGAAGGCAATTGCCTAATTTCCCTAACTCCCACAAGCTCCATGCAGGATTCTATGGTGGTTTGACGAGCCTTGATCCCCAAAAGCATGAGTGGGACTAGTCACACGAGTGAAGTTGTTCAATTGTGTAAGTCTTTGAATGAGCAGCCCCGCCCCCAGCCCCCGGTACATATGATGGGTCTGATCCTGCCAAGGCAGAGTGTAGTGCTCGGTGCTAGGGGGCTTGGAGGCCACATGGCCCAGTGGTTAGCACACCCAACTCTCTACCCCTTACCTCTCTGTCAAGGCAGCTGAAGTGCCTATTCCTGACCTTAAGTCAGGAATCTTCAGCTTTTCACCCACATCTGGGCCTTGGCCCTTCAGGGGGTGTGGTAAAGGGACTCATGCTTCCCTCCCCACTGAGTCCCAGCCCAGTGCCCTGTGAGAAGCAACACGAGCAGGGTCCTCCCTGTTGGGAGTCCAAGTTTGCTTCCCCAGACTACTTCGTACCAATAGGTCCCTTCAGTTTGAGGTATGGCCTTTATAGTCCAACCAGTCAGTCGCTCAATGGAAAAAAAAGTGCAAAGGAGCTGGGCCCTGCAGGATCTTCAGGTTCTCAAAGGGGTGATGGTGGTGGTTGCTGAAGGCTCTGCCTCGGGGCCTTATCTGCTCTATGGTCCCCTCTCAGGCTCAACCTTCTGTCTGGCTTCCTGGAAAAGGATACCTCTCTCCTGCAGCCTGTTACCACCCTTTGCTGGGCTTCTGAGCGCCTTTTAACCCGCTCCTCCATGCTCTGCAGGCCCAGAGGGATAGGGCTACTTGGGCCCAGTATTGCCTTTTAATCTCTTGGGCCCAGTGTGGGGTTTGTATACCCCATCACATGCTCACTACTGTGAGCAGTCCTCAGTATTGCCAGACACAGGCATTCCAAGATCGTGAGCCAGATACCAAAAATATCATGAGATTGGCTTAAAAACAATAACCTTTTTAACAATTAATTATAAACCACATTTTTTTTCCTGCTGTCTTATTTTCAAGCCTTTGGAAGCCGCCCAGCCCGGACTTGTGTGTGCTCATTTCAGGGTCAGAATTTTCATCATACATGTACACACAAATGCCAGCTTACCCCTTAACGCTTGGACAGCAGACTCCATTTACTCCCATTCCTAACTCATGAGGTGTAGGAACTATCCCTCTCCATACCCCTCCCCTATCATTATCATGCCTCCCTCCCCATTCTTCCAGTCTCTCCTCTCTCCCAGTCTCCCTCACCCAGCCTTCTGCCCCACTCTGACTAGCTTCAGTTCAGGCTTGCTGGAAGTATTGAGAGAAACTATCCATTCTGAGGAAGAGCAAAACATGGGGATATGGTTTGAGGTATCATTTCTCACGCACAAAAATCCCACCAGATTGGCAGGGGGAAACATTTATACAAAGTGTCTAGCTGATATTTCAAATAATGAAAAGTAAAATGGAATTTAAAACTATTCAAATGCTTTAAAATAAAAAAAACAACAACAATAAACTGATGGCTGGCAGAAACCAGACAAGTACTTTGGAGGAGGAAGTAAATTCCTGTTTATAACTGAGAATGTTCTTACATGTAAATACCCAAAGATAGAAGAGAAGCTGTTAGAGGAAGTACTTAGATTTTGCACATCCTAGTCATATAATAAATTCCACTGCTGCCTTGATTTCCAGGTGTATTTTTCTTGCTCCACCTGTCCCTTGGTACCCTCATCCTATCAACACTAAACTCATTACTTTTGTAAGCACCATCAGTTTCTCAGTGGACCCATTCCAACTTCAGCTTTTAGCTCCTGCTTCTGTCTTGCTCTTTATATCACTGCCATCACCAACTACTCTTTCCACTAAATCCATCTTTAGGGTAACCAACTACACAAATTATGGAGACCAAAGACAACCCGATACCTACCTTATCACAAAAAAATGTGGATGCAAATCAGGCCATGAGATACCTCTTACCTCTTCTTGGGTTCTTGCTGCCAGGAGGGTGAAGGTATCTCAGTGAGTTGCTTCCTGTCTCCTGATCCCACTGATAGGCTGGCTTGGGAACTGCAGAACTCCCAGAAAAATAAGGCCCCCAAATTGCTTTGCTCGTGGCTGGCCCTGCAATCCTATAATGCAGTCCAAATCTCAGTCCCATATCACTCTATATTCTTGGGTGGGTAAGGAAGGCAGGAGAGATCCCTGTGTTGCTCCATCTATTAGGTACTTTCCCATTCTCAGCACGAGTTAATTCTTCAAATCCTGCTTAAGCCTTTCTTTTTTTAAGTTGATGATGCACACTTTCTGGAAAGCTTTTTCTAATAGTCCACATGGGGGATGAAATATAGAAACACACTGAAATGTATTATATATATTTGCATATAAAATAAACAAGCAGCAAATATGAATTACAAAGGTACAAATAACCCCAGGGGTCTGGGTGACATCTTAATAAAGCTGTGAAAGAGAAACTCCAGTGGTTTAATTAAACCACCAGAACTCTAGCAAGGGTGTGAGCCAAAGCAAGTGCTTCTCTAACTCACTCCCCCAGCTGATTATCAGGGATCACTGGTCTTGGGACACACTGGAGACCAGAACACAAGGATAAATGGGCAGGCAGCAGTTCTTACCATGAAGATTTCTAGATCTCATGAGAACATGTGAGCCAGTGAGTGGCCAGATTCTAGCTCTGTACCTCGTTACCCCATTAGTACAGGACCCATCCATTTTCAAGACTGTTTCTGAATGAGAGAAGAGACCCAATTACAAGATGCTTTTCCATTGCTGTGGGTTCAACTACAGCTGTGCAAATAACAGATTTTTTCAGTTGGTGGCCAAAATGAAACCTAAAAAAACTCCAAACTGTTTTCAAACTGAAAAAGTTAATTTTTTTGGTTCGTTTTTTTAAAAAAACTTTTTTAAAAAATAAAATGGCAGTCACATTCAAAACAAAGAGGATTTTTAATTAAAAAATTGAAACATTTCATTTTAAAAATGTCCAAATGAAACGCTTTGATCTTTTCTTATTTCTTCAGCTGAAACAATTCAGTAAATTCAACCCGAATTCACACAGTGTTTCTGTTGCAGTGTGAACTGAGAGAAGTCCTAACTCTGCCACCATAATTAATTGGGGGGTCTGGTGCCAGATTCTTTTCTGTGCCTCTTGGGTGGCTTGGCATAAGGAGGGAGGACTTTGTACCTTTGGGATTCTGCACTAGTGTGGGCCAGATGTATAACACAAGAAACTCCATGGGCCAGGAGTGGTGGAAATGCCCTACAACGGGGGGAGAGGGGCACTAGCACCTGAACCATGGCCCCAACCCCTGTGCTGCTCCTTCCCCCTAAGACCACCCCCTGCTCTTACACCGCCCCTTCCCCCGTGCTCCCATCCTCTGCTTGCTCCTCTCTGTCTCCTTCCCCCATTGATCACCCTTACAGCCAGTAAAAAGTGGGAGGGCATGGCCCCCTAGCCCTGCCCTGTTCTGGCTCCCCTGCCAGGGACTTACTCTATCTTATGGTGCCTCCATACGGCTCAGAGTAGCTGAAGTGTAAAGTGCTCTGGCCATGCTCTCCCTCTAGATCTTAAAGCATGAGCCTCTACTGCCTGAGCCTGTTAAAGCTCCAGCTCTGCTAGCCACAGCTCATGTTTTAAGATTCTAAGGCAGGGGTAGGCAAACTTTTGGCACATCTGGTGCGCAAAATTATATGGAGGGCCGGAGAGGGAAGGCCCCACCCCAATCTGGCCCCCTCCCATTCCCGCCCCCTGACTTCCCCCTCAGAATCCCCAAACTATCCAACTCCCCCAACCTTGTCCCCTAACCACCCCCCAAGACCCCACCCGCTACCCAATTCCTCTGCTCCTTGTCCCCTGAGTGCCCCAACCCCTATCCACCCTCTCGCCTCCTAACCACCACCTCAGAACCCCACCCCTTATCCAACCCACCCTGTTCTCTGACTGCCCCCTCCAGAGCCCCCCGCCAACCACCACCCCGTAACCCCCTCCTTAACATAGTTGCTCAGTGTGGCTCCAGGGAAGGGAGGAACACGCTCCCAGAGCACTCCCAACATGGCGCGGCTCTGGGGGAGGGAGGGGAGTGTGCAGCCCCGGCCCCCAGAGCTCTGCCGGCATTGCACAGCTCTGTGGAAGGGGCAAGCATGCTGCCCCAGCCCCTGGAGCGCGGCTCCGGGGGAGGGGAGGAGCACGCAGCCACGGCCCTGCAGTGGTGCCCAGGTGGCGTGGCTCCAGGGGAAGGGCAGGACCCGCCTTCCTGACCGGGGGCCAGATGGGACAGGCTCGCGGGCCGGATCTGGCCTGCGGGCCGTAGTTTGCCCACCCCTGTTCTAAGGTCCCAGGTTCAATCCCCACTGCCAATGAGCCACCCAAGCTCCCCTACAATTCCAGAGTAGCTGCATGTTTCTAGGAAAATGATGAGCCATGAAGCATGTATGTGGTGTTGTTGAAACTGTGTCAGTCTCAGGAGGCTAGAGAGATAAGGCAGATGAGGTAATATCTGTTACTGGACCAACTTCTGTTTTGAGCTACACAGAGCTCTTCTTCAGGTCTGGGAAAGGCACTCAGAGAGTCACATCTAAATACAAGGTGGAACAGATTATTTAGCATGAGGAGTTAACACATTTTGCAAGGAACCATGAAACAATTAAGAGTTACTCTTCAGCCTCAGCCCTGCATGGGGTCACTTTCGGAAGGTTTTCCTCACAACCCATAAAAGGATTAACTAACATTTTGTTAAAAAATGAAAGTTTAAATTTTTCAAAATCTGATGGAGCCAGTATCAGCTCTGTCTGGACCCTGCCAATGGAAGACATTTTCCAGGAAGAGCTGAGCCATCTCCTGTGCAGTAGAAACAGTACAGCATAGGATGAAGTGTGCCATCTTTGTAAGGAGGTCGATGGCAACCAGGATTACTGAGCATCCCTGAGAGTGTGGCAATTCTACAGTGAAGTTCATTGATAGACTAAGCCTGTGGAGGCATGGGCACATGCTGGAGGAGACCTAGGGGTTTTGATCATGGGATTTTGGTACTTGCGCAGAGGTCACAAGATGTTATATAGCCCTTGATGTAAGATCATAGATCTAGCCACTAGATATGCCCCAATACCAGATTCCAGGTCTTAAACTGGCCAAAATAGCCTGGAACAGGCAAATTGTGGCATCGTTTCAATACCTGATGCCTAGGTTGTCCCTCTAGAAAATAAATGCAACTCCTGCGACAAAGGAGGCCAATCTGAAACTGAGTTGGGTCACATACCCGAATTGTTCAAGGGCTGGTGATTTGGGTTTTGAATGAGTCATCGGGGATCAAGGAGTGCAGCTGGAGGACGTCAGACTGCTGTCGATTGTTCTTTTGACGAAGTTGGACAGCTTGAGTGTGGTGATAAATGGCTCTTTACCAGATCTGAGATATTCATGTTTGGGATAGGGCACCCACCTTCCTGTTGCTTGTGCCTGGGTGATAGTTCACAAAGTTGAAGCAGGCAACGAACAGGAATCAGTGGATGTGGCATTGGTTAAGGTGTCTGGCACCCCATAGGTACTCCAGGTTCTTGTGGTCCATCAGGGCTTGGACCAGGAATCTGGTTACTTCTAGGAGTTGATGCCACTCCACAAAATCTGCCTTGATAGACGTAGCTCCTTGTCCTACATGTTGTAATTTTTTTCCCCACCGAGGCTAGCTTTCAGGCTACAAGTCACAGGGGTGGAGCTAGTTATGTGGATCCACATGTTGAGATAATACTGCACCTATGGCAAAATTTGAGGTGCAAATCATAAATGGTTTAGTGGGATCTGGGTAAATCATGATGGGTGCTGAGATGAATGTCCTCTGCTATTGCTCAAGGGCCAGTTAAGCCTCCGTGCCCCAGGTGAACTGGGCCCTCTTTTGCAGGAGTGCCATTATGGGTGCAATCAAGCTAGAGAATCCTTTAATAAATCACCTGTAGAAACTGGAAGAACCTCTGCACCCCATGTATGTCTGTGGTTGCAACCCAGTTGGAGACTGCTGCTGCCTTATGTGGCTCCATGGTAAGTCCCTCAGGTGAGATGATCTATCTCAAGAATTCCACTGTGTTGTTAATGAAACCTAGAGCTTTATGAAGAGTTTGCTTTGGTGGAGTCTCACCAAGACAATATGCAGAAAATGACTGTGGAGGGCCTGACTTTCAGAGATAAGGATGCTGTTCAGGTAAATTATGACAAATTGGTCCAGCATATTCCTAAACATGTAATTTATGAAATACTGCGAAGTCGCTGGGGTGTTGCACAACCCAAACAGCATGACCAAATGGCCATACAAAAGTCCTTTCTTTTGTCTCCTTCCTGAAACCTCATCAGTTATAAGCTCCATGGAGGTTCAACTCTGTGAAGACCTTGACGGAACATGGCCTTTCAAACAGCTCAGTAATAATTGGTAGGGGATACCAGTTTCAGATTGTTATTTTGTTCAAGGCTCTATAATCCAGACAAGGCCAGGGAAAGCTGTTTTTCTTTGCCACAAAGATGATTTGGGGCCCCACTGAGGACATGGAGGGGCAAATGAAACTCTTCTGCAGGTTTTCCTAGGGATCTCTCCAGAGGGCCTCAAGTTCAAGTACAGAGGAGGAGTAAATACAACCAAAGGGAACCTCTGTTCCTGACTGGAGGTCGATAGGACCGTCATAGCTGCGATGGGGCAGTAAGTTGTCAGGTTGTTTTTTGTCAAACATGTTGACATAGTGTTGATATTTAACAGGAATCCCTGGAGCTGTTGGAGAGGTCATGAGGGTTGCGAGGTCACCTTTGGATTATCTCTTCATACCTCTGAAGGGTTGCCGGTCTTGGGTCAGCTCTCAGGAAATAGTACTGTTGGCAAAACAGGGAGTTAAAGCGTACCAGGCCTGATCGCCTGTGGAACCATGGGACCTCGTGATGAGTCAGGGGATGCCAAAGACAACTGATGAATGGAGTGCACAGATTAGCCCAAACAGAAGGATTTCTTGGAGGCCTAGAAGGGTAGTTACCACTAAGGGAGCCCTTTGGTGGGTGACTGGTCTCAATAAACAGTGTGACCTGTCTCTGGGCTGCACTACGTCAGGGGAGTCCTTGCGCCAGGTGGGGATTTTGTTTGCTCAGGCAAACTTCAGATCCATGAAATTTCCTGAGGTACCTGAGTTCGCCAGCATTTGTAAGTTGGTACTGAGGACGATACTGGAGAGGGAGTTGGAGATAAGTTAGACACTGATTGCCCATCACCAAAATACCGATAGACAAACATTGGTCTGGGCTGCTGAGGGAAGCAGATGCTGGTGCCATCAGAATTAGCTGGAGACAAGAGGACCATCTTTTTGCTTGGCAGCATTTAATCAGGAAGTCATCCATCTTGATGCATAGGTCAACAAAAACGCTCAGGCCAGATGGGGATTCCACCTGTGCCAATTCATCTTTAAAATCTTTGTTTAGGCTGAACCAGAAACGATAACGCTGCGTGTCCTCATTCCATTCAGTGTCTACTACCAAGCATCTGAACTCCACTGTAGATTTAGCAATGGACCAACATCCCTGCCACAACACCTGAAGTAGAGACTTCACTGTACCTCACAACCGGTCATGGAAGATCACCACCATAGCTTCAACAAAGTCCTCAAATTGTCCCAGAAGTGGGCTTGACATTTTCCAGGAGTGGAGACACCTAAGCCAGGGCCTCCCAGGTAAGATGGCTGATAATCAATCCAAATTGGGCTTGGTCAGTGGGGTATGACAGGTAAGGGCAGGAGACCTAATACTTTTCTGGTCTTTCTGAGTGTCTCACTCAGGGCACAGCAGAGCATTTAACTCTGTAATAATGGATCTACTCTTCTTAATTTTTTTCATCAATATCTGGAGAGGAATAGACACTCCATTAATGTAACTGATTGCCTTGATTTCTTTTTAAACAGAGAGGATAAAATGTGAACACCATGAAAAGAACCTCACAAACTCCAGGAGGGGGAAGGAAGTTGGGAAAGAAATGGAAACACAAAAGAAATGCTGTGATATGTGGGCTTTTAAAGTCTGATTAAAATACCTGATAAATGTTGCCTTCATGCTGACACTAAACAAATAACATTTACAACTACTTAGTGTCAAGGAGAACACTGGAGAGTAAGTCACCCCAAGGCAAACACCTTTCACCTAGCTTCTGTTTCCATGTTTGGGTTTATCCTCTTGTTTACAGACTTGAGTCAATTTGTTGCCCTGCTTTTACACTGCTCACTCCTCTTGACTGCAAAGGATTGAGACTAGATTAAAAGGCCTGGGAGAGGATGCTGACTTTCATCGTCTGCTTGGCTGTCACTGTGAGAAGAAATGAAACAGCATTGGCATATACAGTAACGTTCTTATTTACACTTGAGTGGTAACCTTTCCTTTCATCCTTAACAGTGTGGCAGATTCTCCTAGGGATCTGTTATTTCAGAAACATGTAGGTTCAGTATTGTAAAAGTAAAACAAACAAACAAAAGGGGGAGGGGGATTTTCATAAGGTAAAAAGAAAAGCTTTCCTCAGGACTGAAGAGGGGAGGAAATGCTGTTCTGTACATACATATTTAAATATATCTGACACAGAAAATCAAATATTATCCAAGGCTAAAAAAGCTCCATCTTAGCTCTCTTGTGCTCCTATTTATTCCCAGCCATTAAGAATATCCCAGACTGAAATAAAAGTTTCAACTACAGTACTTGTGGTTAACACCCTGAATAACAATAATAAAAAACTCCACGTACACAGGTTGGTATGCCAAATGGCCCTGCATGGAACAATTTCCCCACCTAGAAAATGAATGTAAACTGGCCATCTCTTGACTCAAAATAAGCTCTTTCTGCTCTACATTTGAAGAGATGTAAACATCTAGGGCTAGATCCTGGCCCATACTTAGCCTCTTTGTGCTGCTTTGGTATTATCAAAGGGCCAGAAACCTGCCTTAGTATAGCAGTCAAGAATTTCCCCAATATGGGATGGATTTTCCTAGCCTGGTTCTAGCCCACCATTTCCCAATCCTCCCATCAAGAATTAGGGAACATGAGGGGGTCAATCCATAGTGCAATGAGACATAGCAAGAGCACTCCGTGCCCCAGTAATCCAGTGGTGTAAGAGCCCGTAGGGGGCAGTCAAAAGCCAGTGTTATTTAAAGCAGCCCTGAGGCCCAGCTGTCCCAGGGATAGGGGGAGCACAAAGGTAGCATACATATTTGCCAGCCCCCTTGGGTTTGGCAGCAAGTGCAGTCTGATGGATCTGAGATCACAGGGTCCCAGTCAGGGGGACACAGATCTTTCCATGTTTTGAGAGAGCCCTTTTGGGGCATTTTCTCTGCTTGGTCTAGCAACCAATGGGAGCTAGGGTGCAAGTCTCTAGTAAGCTTTTGTATTTCTATTCATTAAAGACACACCAGAAATTTGGGAATGGAGTTTATCAGTTATGTTATTCTATTATGGAGCAAAAATGTGTCTGTTCATTTATTACAATTAAATATATCTATTCCCATCCCTCTGGGACCATATACAAATATTATTAAAAGCCATCCAGAGACCAATGTCCTAAACAGTAATAAACTCTCCCAAGCCCCAATGTGTCCTTAGAGAAAGCTAATCTTCATAAGCCGCTCACCTACTCATTCTTTCCCACCCAAAAATCCTGGGAGAACAAACAGGTTTTACAACAGGACTGAAGGTCAACAGAGAAAGGCTCTGACAACTGAGGGGGAAACAAACTACACCTGAAAGACCCCTCAGTGAGGATGCTCTGTCTCCAGCCCCGAATGATTAAACCAGGGGGTGAGAGTTCCAGCCCTTATGTTAATTACTATTGCACAGGAAGTGAAACCATCTCTGGGTGTGTTTTCACTGCAGATTTACCTTGAGTGATTGGCACCCAGGAGTACCTAGCCAGGGATGAAAGTAATTTAAAGGATTTGCCGGTACTCTGGAGTCCTGGGGAGCGGGAGGGGCCTCAACCGGAAGAGACGTGGCCTCTACTGGAAGAGGCGGAGCCTTTAAATCCCCAGGCCCTTTAAATCACCCCCTGAGCTCCCAGCTGCAAAGGTGTCTGGGAGCTCTGGGGTTTGGGGTGATTTAAAGGGCCAGTGGCTCTAGCTGTCACTACCATAGCAGCGCCCCAGGCCCTTTAAATTGCCGATGGAGCCCCAGGGGTCCCAGCTGCCACCGCGACCCCTGGGGCTCCAGCAGCAGGGCCCAAGGATCTGGCTGTCGTTACCCTCATAGCCCTTTAAATCATCTCTGGAGCCCTGCTGACAGAGCTCTGGGGTAGC
This sequence comes from Dermatemys mawii, assembly GCA_007922305.1. Lineage (NCBI taxonomy): Eukaryota > Metazoa > Chordata > Testudines > Dermatemydidae > Dermatemys > Dermatemys mawii. The sequence continues at coordinate 6,622,005 of ML677350.1, forward strand.
GGCAGAGGGGCTCCAGTGGCAATTTAAAGGGCCCAGAGTGGTAACGGCAGCAGGAGCCCATGGCCCTTTAAATAGCCACCTGCGCTCCACCACTGCTACCCCAGGACTCCAGCAGTGGGGCTCTGGTGCCAAATTAAAGGGCTTGGGGCTCCAGCCACTGCTGGAAGTCTCCGGCCCTTTAAATTGCTGCCTGGGGAAGCCGGTCCACACTGGCTCTTGCTGGCAGAGGTGGCAGGTTTGTAGAAATTTTGTTGGTGCTCAGAACTTGCCCCCACCCAAACTCTGCCCTCACAAACTCCACCCCCTAACTGTCC
>ML677350.1:6622328-6652270 GCA_007922305.1 Dermatemys mawii
GGGGGGTGAAGGCTCTGACTGGGGGTGTGGGCTCTGGGATGGGGCAGGGCTGGGGATGAGTTTGGGGTGCAGGAAGGCTGCCACAGGACTGGAGTCAGAGGAGGACTCCCCACAGCCCTCTCCCCACCAGCAGCAGCGAGTTCTGGGGTAGAGGCCCCCTTCTGCCATCCCAGCAGCACATTCACCCCCACCACTGTCACTGCACGTGCTCCTAGGGGCCCTCTCAGGTCCAGGAATCTCACTTGCTGCTCCTGTGGTGGGTGCCATGTGGGGGAGAAAGGGGGGGGGTTGCCACCACATGTGCACCTCTTCCCCTGTCTTCCCCAGCTTGGGGCAGGAGTGGTGACTGTGGGCAGGGAGAGCGGCGGTACTGGTGGAGAGTCCTGGCGGAAAATAAAAGGGTCTGAGGGGGAAGGGCAGGGTAAGAGCACTAATGGATGGGGGACACTAGGACCCTGCGGCGGCAGTTGATGCAAAGAGGCAGCATAGAGCTGCAGGGGAGAGGGATGGATGCTCTGCTCCGGGACCCAGGGAGGTGCATGGGGGAAGCAAGAGGAGGCCGGGGGACACTTGGGGGAGGTACAGGGGGGCAGCAGGTGGGGCCGTGGGGGAGACCTGGCCCCGAACATTGGTAGAGCTGGACCCTGGGCCCTCAATATTGCTGGAGACACGAGCCCATATAACTCGCTGCTGCTTCTTGCTGGTGTGCCCTACTGGGGCCTACCAGCTTACTTTCACCTCTGCACCTAGCCCACTTAGCCTAGTCTGGGTATGAACAGCCATAGTGCAAAGCCCTACTTGATCTACTGTATCCTCACCAATGCACTCTCCCTTGTGTGTTGCTACCATGGCTGCTGCCCCAGGACTGTGGAGCATATCCTATGGTTCTTTGGGCTGCACTAAGATGAGCCAACTCTTTGATTCTTTCCCAGTGAACTGTAAGATAACTTTTTTGTCCTTCTGAACACGTGCTGGGAATTATGGGAAGGCACTAAAGGACTATTGGCACTGCAGTGATTCAGCCGGCATTCTATCAGCATTGCCAAATTTGTTTAAAACAAGTGACTATTTGCTTGTTTTGGGCCAATTGGGCTGGCATTTTTAGGCAGTCAGGCCTGTGGATTTTTCCACTTGTCTTGCGGGATGCTTTTTTTCGAATGATGCCCAGCATGTGTTTTTTGACACAAAAAACATGTAATGGCGTCATGATGCATATTTCCCCACCCAACATCATGAATAAATCCACGCCTGGCATCATAAGACGGCATCATAAGAAATTCAAACCCTGTCCTCTGCTTATATTTTTCTAGTTTTCATGGGTTTTCCTACTATTTAGGCTTGTTTTGGAGCAGTTTTCTGGCAAGGTACAGCCCAAGAGTACTGGATCATTCCAGTGACCTGAGCTCTAGCCTACACCTCAGCTAGTCCAGCTGAAAAGAACCACCACAATCGGGGTAAAGTTCTTATATGTGGACAGAAGTCAGGTTAGGGACAACACTGAAGTAAGGATCTGAGTTATCTCTGCAGTGAAGATGTAACCTCTGGTAAATACATGAGCTTAATCCATTTATGGTTTAAGACAACACCTTACACCGGTAAATCGGCCTCAGGTGAGGAGTGGTTCTGATTTCAAGCAGCATTTTACACACGGATCCAGCTGCAAAAGAAAACTAAGATCATGTGATCTTCGTCAATTCCCCTCTCCAGACATTTTTACCTCAAAAGCTCTCCTGTTTGAGCTGGGTGCTGAATCTGCTTGCACAAGCTACCAAGTGGTAGTCCTTTGTCACAGGAAAACCTAGGCATCATGCAAATTAACAAACAGGAAGCACGATGGGAACAGATGGTAGGTGGAAAGCCATCTATGTATAGGTACTTGGATATTACAGCGATGAGCATGGTACAAACGTCAAGCTAAAGTAGGGTGACCAGATGTCCCAATTTTATAGGAACAGTCCCAATTTTTGGGGCTTTTTCTTACATAGGCTCCTATTACCCCTCACCCCCGTCCCGATTTTTCAAATTTGCTGTCTGGTCACGCTAAGCTAAAGATAACATTTGGGGAACCAGGTCAATGGACTTAATCTATCCCTGGTGTAACCCACCAAAGTTAAAGAAGTTACATGTGAAATGAAGTTGGCCCATTGTCTCTACCTTACAAAAAAACAGTTTTTTCTCTTCTCTGTCCCTCATGTTCTCCAATGCACCCACCCCATTCCCTTCTTGCTCCCAACATCTCTCTCCCCCATCCCTCTTGCTCTCTCCTATCCAGTGTTTTGCTACTCAGTTCATCCCTCCCTCCCTTCATGCTGCCTGGTTCAGTGTCTCCACCAAGTTCTCTCCCTGTCACCGTGACTAGTGCTGCACCACCTCTGCTCAATACTGCTCTTGGCTCTATTCTAAAGCACCTGGACAAAGCAGTGAGATTGGAACGCTGGTCACAGGAGAGCTCCTCACTGACATGAGAGCTCTTTATCTGTTACCCACATAACACACAGAATAGAGAGCGCACTTCTGACTCCTGCAACTGCCAGAGGAAGAAAAGCAGGAAGGCAAAAGGGCAGGTGGAGACAAATTACCAAGCAGGCCGTGGAAGCATTTTGGGGTGGGATTTTCAGAGAAAACTACAGGAGCTGGTTGCCCAACACCTACTGGAGAGCTTATAGGCTCCTTACCAAATCCCGTTCTTGGTAGATTTATTCAGCACAAAGGAATATACGTGGCAAGTAGATGAAAACGTAGAATATGCTGCCCTTTGTGTGGCCTCAGAACTATTAAGCATGGGCACCTGTACATGACCTTTTACAATTGTAACTCTCATCTTTCCTTTAGCTCCTTACCTCCCCCATCCCCTCAAATCTTACTCCGTTATCTCTTGTAGAGCTACAGCTAACTTAAATTGTAGACACCACCAGGCAGGAGCTCGTCTTTCAACGTTTGTCTGCAGAGCACTGCACGCACAGAACACTAAAGAAATAAATGATAATAATCATTTGCTGTGGGAGCCACAACTTTCAGACAGCTCTAAGCATTAGCCAGTGTCTGTTGTTACAGGACTGAGAAGTTGAAGTTTAAGGGCATTACAAGGGAAAACAGAGATTGAACAATTCCTCTGGAAGTCCCATTCTTTTGATAAACTTGCCTAGAGGGGCTATTGTTCTCCGCGAATGGAGAACACATGGATACACTCCTAATCTTTAGGACTGAAAAGCAGCACAGTTAACCTGTACTCAAATCAACATTTCTGGAGACAGCAGATCCTGACAGATTACAATGCCTGATTTGGCTATTTCCAGAAATGTGGAGTTGGCATAGCATTGAACAGGTATCTCAATCATGGCAAGAAGTCCACAAAAGTATTTCATACAAAGTTAGAAGGGGTAGTAGAACGAGGAGGCAGCTGGCCAGACACTCCACGCTAGAGTCTTATTTATTTCCAGTTAAAATGCTGCCGATCAGGCAGTTGTCTGCAATTCTGGGCACTTTTAGTGTTATTTAAAATAAAGAAACAGCTAAACCAAAGCTAGCATCAAGCTGACAGAAAAATGCCAGCAAGCCCTCCCCAGCACAACCTAATAGACAAGGACTTTCCCACCAAATTCCCCATTCCGCCATAAACAGTCACCCATATGAGGCCCCACTGTCTTCAGATGCCTGGCTGGGCAAAAGAACAAGCCATACCTGTCTCAAGCCAAGGGCAGAAGCTTGTTTCACAGCTGAGGTCTCCTAGGGAAAAAAGCATTGCAACCAGCATCCTCTGTTAATCAAGGGAACCCAGCTTGAGCACCTCTGCTGATTATAAATATGGCTCTATGTCAGGCCTGCATAACTTGGAAAGCAGAAAGGGCCATATTACTGCAAAAAAACCAGGTGCAGGACAAAAACCCCCGCCCTCGCCCCGCCTCCATCTGCTTCCCCCAACCCCACTGCTTGGCTTGCCCCACTCCTACTCATCCCCCGCAGGCCACACAGTGAGCCCGTGCGGGCTGCATGTGGCCCCCGGGCCGCATGTTGTGCAGGCCTGCTCTATGTTATGGGAAGTGGCGGGGGGGGGTCTTTTCTGTAGGCAGGTCCCAAACCATTTAAGACTTTAGAGGTTAAACACTCTGGTCTCTTTAAATCACTGGGTGGAGCCCACCAGAAGAACAAATGGCACTGCCCTCTCAGATGAAGGAGGGGCCTCTGGACTGCTGAAATCCTGGAAAGGGTGGCATCAGCCCACCAGAACGAAAGTTCCGTCCACTCTGGCCTATGTGAATTCCGGGAAGTGGTGGGCTTCAGACCCTCAGGAACAAAAGGCTTTCCACCCTTAGAGGAGGGATCGCTGGACTGACAGCTCTGGAGACTGAAGTCTTCTGTTTATCCACACAAAAGATACAGCCTGGGCAATGAGAGAGCAAGCTTCCCCACCACCCTTTCCACAACCGATGAGAGATCTTGGGAGAGAGACATCTAAACACAAAAGAGCAGTGGCCAACTGAACAACAGATAATGGAAGAGCAAGGGTTGGGGAAGGGATGTTAAGTAGAACAATGATGGCAAGACCAGAACAGCATGAAGGAAGGGGATGAGAGAGGAGAGGGAGTAGGGCATGTAGAGCAGAGCAGGAGGAAAGTAAAGAGGAAGGACAACAGAGAACAAGGGAGACTGGACAAGACACAAAAATGTTTCTTAGTTAAGATATGAAACAGTGAGGGAATGTTACCTGGTTTGTTAGAAAGAACAGGAGAAACATGAGAAAAAATAAAAAAATAAATAAGACAGAGATAACAAAACGAAAATAACCAGAAAAGAGAGAGAGAATATAAAGAGGGAGGTGGAAGAAACAAGAAGAGGGAGTAAAGGAATGGAAATATGGAGGACTAGACAAGAAAACATACTTGATCCATTTAGATTAGGAGATATTTTATTCTGTGTTTTATTTGGGACAGAGGCAAAGATTAAAAAAATACAAAAGTTAGTGACTTGAAGAGGGGAACAGAAAAAGGGCAGTAATTGGGCTTAATTTGCCAGCTGTCATTCTGCAGGGAGACAGATTGCTCTTTCTATCCCCAAAGATACTAGCAGCCCAACAGCTGGTCACCCAGCAAGGCATCCAGATAGCTTTCACCTTTTCCGTCTGGAAAGAGGCATCTTTCCTTGGAATCTGCCTATTTGTTGCTTCCTAGGTATTCTAGGTACTTAAATTAATGCTTAATATAAATAAACTCTGGATACTCATGCTCATTTAGAATTTGATTGCCAGCAATTTGTTTTTAAAAAACCCCTTTCCTTGCTCTGAGAAACACTGAAGTTGCAGTTCCTCTTGCTCGGTGTGTATTTAGGATGTACACACAATTTAGGGTTCTGCTCCTAGGGTACCGTGACCTGACTCTTTTATTTTTTACGTATATATCTATATCAATCACACACACACACACACAGAGCCATTACTACTAACTCTTCTTCTATGGCATGTACACACATGGTGGCAGGAGAGGTGCACTGGTTCCCTGCTTAGAGACTTTCTTTGGATGCTATCAATATGCTTAAGGCACCAAATTCTAACTTCAAATATCTGCACACAGGTCCCATTGACTTGGGGACAGGGTGCATAAATAATTTTTTTTAATGATTTTTTTATTTAAATCTGATTTTTTAAAGTTTGTTATTTAAATTATAATACATTTAATAAAAATAAACCTGTTTAAAATAAACTCTGAGTTTAATATGAAATATATTGAGGCCTAAATTTATTATAGTCTCTTAAAATATTTAAATAAAACTAAATCCATGAGTCTCTATCAAAAACTTTGAGTTAGAGGCTGTTTTTCTATATAAAGAAAGAAACGGGGGAATAACATTTAACTTTTGAGGACAAGCTTTATAAATATGGCAGAATGGGTCAGCCTAAGTACCTTAGGAGATGGTCTCATTTTCAAGTGGCTTAGGAAAGTAGGCACTTAACCTCTAGTCCCTTTTATTTACGCATACTGGAAAAGTTTTCTAGGCTGACCTGAAATAATCAGTTTAATTTTCTGACTACAGTTAATCCCTCTGTTTAATAAATCTTTTAGTTGTAAATGTGAGATGTGTTTTGATAAGAGAAGTTTATGTATCCAAAACACTGAAGGTTGTTTTGTTTAATAAAAATAAGTCTGATATACTGTTTTGTGGGTTAAATTAAATTCCAGTTACTATCCTAATATCACCTGACACAAATCATGAGCAAAAAGTTAATTATCTAGTAAAGAAGCAGTATATCAGTCACCATTTTCTAATATACTAAAAATGTACAATTAATAAGAATCTGAAAATATTAAGCTATATAATTGCTTAAATAAATGTATATAGTTATAGTGTACTCTCCTACGTATAAATGTATATTTATACATGTATAGTTGTACTGTATTCTCCTACGTAATAAAAAGTATCAAATCTATATAAAAGCTCTATTTAGTTGTAAATCAGCATGTTTAATGGTTATATTAATCAATGAGAATGCACCCTTTCTTTAGAAAATAACTGGAATACAAGAGGAAAAGTTGATTAAAATGGATGATTTAAATTGAGGCTTTCCACTTGGTGGGTTAAATAATTATTTAAATTGCTGATTTAAATCTCCTGGATTTATATCAATCCACCCTGCCTGGGGGTATGTTTTTCCAGCTACATCCCCGAAGAATAATTTGCCTGTGTTCTGGACCAACAGCTAATAGGCTGATCGCATCATCTTGGAATGTGCTGCTATGGCTCCTCATTCCACAGCAGCTCTTAGTACAACTATACATAGAGCTACCAAATCAGCTAAATATTTGAATTTGAGAATACAGTATAAACACATGATATCAGATTTCTGCCTTCAGGGAAACCCTAAAAAGAAACACACCTTCAACCCCTGAGTTTTTACATTGCATTAGGATTCACAGGGCATTTGCATCCTACAAACAAAACATGTCTATGGTGTTCAGGGAACTGTAAATAATTTATTTGTACTGAAATCAAAGCTTTAGAACCGTGGCAGGTATAGCATCTTATCATATTGCCCCCAAAGTGTTTTGATTAATAACAAATAATTTATTTTCCAGGCAGCTAATTTGTGTTCTATATGTTTTATTTTGTTTTTTTTCCCACTGGAAGTCGGGGGAGGGAAAGTGGGGATGAAGGATCTTCTGAAATTCTAATGGAGTCATTTGTATGTTTGTGAGTATCATCTATACATTCACCTTCTTCTCTTCCAAGGCCTTGTACCACTCTTCGGCTTCCAAACTGACCAATGGGATTGCTGTGAAGCAAACAAGGCCCTCCTCCTTCCCACTATTAAAGAAGTCTCCCTGGACTGCACTCCTAAGTTCCAGTCTGTCTTTTATAGAAAGATATAATACATTGGATTTTTTGTTTTACTTTAAGAGGGAAAAAGAACATAAATGATGCTGCACTTACTGAGTTCGGCAATGCTTCCCACCCGGGTAGCGAGCAAGGATTGCTCTATGGTCCTTAATTCTGATTGGCTAAACATCTGTACTTCGCCTGGCTTATTTGTCCTTTGTTGGTCTTTGTGAAGGTTCAGACTGTCTGGCAGGCAGAGAACACCTAAAGTTAACAAAAGAGAGAAAAAAGAAAAGATCATTGTCATTTCAGTCACTATGGACAGTTGCTGTCACAGTCAGATCTTGCTGTGTATGTTTCAAGTCCATGTGTTTGGAGGTCAAAAGATATCCATTTTTTTTAAATATAAAACAAACATAACACACAATATTGCAGCTGAATCAGATACTCAGAAATGTCCCTCATTAACTTTTCAGAATACCCTTAAGTCTCTCATGCTTTCATTGTCCATTCTGGGGATAACTTTTATTGGAAAGTCCTGTAGAATTTTATAGAGATGAAGTCAACGGTGTTCCAGAGAAATTAAGTAGGGTTCTATAGAAGTTACTCTAAAAACAACTAAATTCAATAGAAAATTCTACCTATAGAATTCTGCAGGTTAGTTAAAAAACCTCTGTACAGAACAGCTATTCTCTATAAAATATTATAGGACCTTTCTATAAGGAAAATTCCATTTCTAACTGTCAAAACAATGGATAGTATCAAGCTGTCTGCAATGACATCTAGAAACTTATTGCATTTGTTCTGCAAATGTAACTCCTGGCTGTTGAACTGTTTTAAGTTTTGAACCTCTGCCTATAATGCAGAAGCAGCACAAGACTAGTTTAACTGTAATGAAATTTTTCTGGGGTGAATAAAGCCACTGTACTGTCCTGCCAAATGGACTAACTCAGATATACATTCATTCAGTCACAACAGTAACATTCCCAGAGCATATCCCCAGATTGTGAATGGCTTGCCAATTACAAAAGCAGTTTCTTCTCTCTGGGTGTTCACACCTCCAGATCAGCTGCTGGAAGTGGACTTCACCCTCCCTGATTGAATTTACCTTGCTTTCTTGCCTGCATATTTATACCTGCCTCTGGAGATTTCCACAACATTCATCTGATGAAGTGGGTCTTAGCCCACGAAAGCTTATGATCCCTAAGATCTGTTAGTCTATAAGGTGCTACAAGACTCTTTGTCGCTAGAGCATATCTAATCACTCAAACACATATAAGAACTAAATTTTTATAATTTGAAAATCGTTTTCATACTACAGAACAGAACTTGTTCAAAGCCCTAACACCCAATCTCAGACCATAGATATTAGTGACATCAAAGTGTGGTTAAGGCAGAAACAATTCTCCGTTTTTTGAGGTATCTGAACAGTGCACCATGTGCCATGATGTCAACAGTATCACGTTCCATTAGGCAAATTCACTCTTGGCATAGGTAGACGCAGGTCCATTGAAGTCACCTCAAGTAAAGTCACTAAAATCAATGGAGTTGCACTTGCTTACGCCAAGGATGAATGTGGCCCTATATCTGCCTGTGCCATTTGCAAAGCTTTGATGCCTCTGTGGTAAAAAGGCAGATGTTGACAAATATGAACAGAAATTGTGTGGTGGTTTTTTTTTTTAGTGCTTGTGAAAGATGATGGACTGACAACCCTACAGACCAACCAGACATTACAAAACAGGTTCAGCAACAGACACAGCCCCCGACCAGCCCGATAATGTACCCCAATGCTTTTCTTGAGGAAGAGGGAATAATTTAGTTTCCCTGACCCATTAGATACTTGACCTCTCTCTGATGAAAAAGCTACTAATCTAGGCACTGAAAATCAACTGAGGAGCTATTTGTAAAGTGGCTACCTCTGAGACTCTCAAACAAACCAATTTCACAAAGGCCACCAAACAGCCATCTGAGGGTAATGATTTTTGGACATTGCTCACGCGAGTGGGAGTCAAGCCAGTGACCTTGAACTGAAAGACTCCATGAAAAATATCCTTAAAATAAACAAACAAACAAAATAAAAATCTTTCTACCTGCTCCAGATGCTCCCTTTTTCCCTGAGCAGAAGTAGGAAGCTCTGTTGTCTAATACAGACTCTCTTTCTAGCTGCACCCCTGCACAATACTGTGATATTAATAATCACCTAATTAAGCTCACACACACAAGATACCCAGGCACTTGAAGCTCAGTAAAAGTTTACTGAAAATGTACCATTTCACTTCTTGACAAGTTGGTGATAATAAAAATATCTAACGTTTACACAACACCTTTCCTCTGAGTACATCAGAAACAATATTTAGCTCTATTGAAATGCAGCAGCTCCAGTGTGGTGGTGAAGTGGTCACAAATCAATACACAGTGTGTTGCTGAGCTTTTTGGAGAGGGGTCATTTCGGAACAAAGTCCACACTTTTATGAAAAGTGACCTGGGTTGTTAATGGCCATGCAGACCAGAACCTCTGGTTTTAAGTCTAGTCTGAAAATAAAATGATGCCACACAACTACAAAAATGAGGAGGGGGGCAGTTTCCACTAAATTGATGTGCCACAGAATCATGAAATGAAGAGATGAAAAAGACTCTCTAAGACAAAACGAGACGTCCTTGTGGCACCTTAGAGACTAACAAATTTATTTGAACATAAGCTTTTGTGGGCTAAAACCCACTTTATCAGATGCACAGAATGGAAAATACAGTAGAGAAGTATAAATACACAGCATATGAAAAAATGGGAGTTGCCTTACCAAGATGGGGCGGGAGGGAGGTCAGTGCTAATGAGCCAATTCAATTAGGTGGAAGTGTGCTATTCTCAACAGTTGACAAGAAGGGGTGGAAATCACTTTTGAGGCCAATGTAATCAAGGTGGCCCATTTAAAGTAGTTGACAAGAAGGTGTCAGTATCAGCAGGGGGAAATCAGTTTCTGTACTGACCCATCCACTCCCAGTCTTTATTCAGGACTAATTTGATGGTGTCCAGTTCGCAAATTAATTCCAGTTCTTCAGTTTCTCATTGGAGTCTGTTTTTGATGGTTTTTTGTTGACGAATTGCCACTTTTAAGTCTGTTATTGAATGTCCAGGGAGACTGAAGTGTTCTCCTACTACTTTTTGAAGGTTATAATTCTTGATGTCAGATTTGTGTCCATTTATTCTTTTGTGCAGAGACTGTCCAGTTTGGCCAATGTACATGGAAGAGGGGCATTGCTGGCACACCATGCAAAACATTTCCCTACTCCATTCCCACGAGTTTTATCTAAACTCTTTTTGAATGCCCGCTCCAGTGATAGTGCCTCGGTTCCCTCCACTGGTCTATTCTAGTATTAACAGTTTTAGTGGCAACTCCAGAATGGTGCAATTTCTGCCAAAATATGGCTGCATCAGTGCTGTACAGCAGTTAACTTTCCTAGTTTTACATGAGAATCATCTGTGCAAGACATATAGCCAGAGAATGTCACTGGTTATTTTTGCAACAACATCTCATAGTATGCTTAGGACTGATTTAATATTCCCTCTCAGTCTTTTCCCCACCTTCCCATTGAGATCTGTATTATTTATAATAGTGTATTGTGAGGATGATTTAAATAATGCCAGCAGTGCACTAGACGCTTTACAGAGAAAAATGAGGAAACGGATGGTCCCTGCACCGAAGAGTTTCCCAGCCAAGGAGACCACAAGAAGTAGGATAGGAAGCAAGAAATGCAGTGCAACTGAACAGTGAATCTTTGCAAGTGTCTTGTTAGTTCCAAATTGTCTTGTATTTTTCTCACACCCCTCACCCCCAGCTTTGAAAAGGTGAGGTTGGTTAAAAATGTCTATTGTAGAGTCACTCTAAAATCCCGAATCAGGAAGGGGATAGACCTGATTGAAAGAGTTCAGGTTCATATCACATGGAACTTCTTTTGTGGAAGGAAAGTTGAGAGCATAGAATCTCCTTAAACAGATGGAGAACCAGTGTACTGGATTCTCAGCAAGAGGAACCTATGCAAGAAGTTTTTAAACTAGCCCAGAGTGGAGCAAGGTCACAGTAAGGAGGTGGGATAAAATCCTGGCTCCACTGCAGTCAATGCCAAAACTCCCACTGATTTGAACTGGGGCAGAATTTCACCTATAGTGCCCAGAAAGACAAATAAGACATATTATGAGGGAAGGACAGGAAAGAGACACGACATAATACCAAATTGTGATCCAGGAAGTACAGTAAGAACTGATAGGAAAAGTAAAGAGATTGAATGAGAGCAGAAAAAAACAAAAAAGGAAGGCAAAAATTGGGTATATAATATTGAGATTGAAAGTCCTGTCTACATTGGCTTTAAAACAGAGTTTAAATACATTTCAAATTCCGTTCCCGAGAAACCATGTTCAAACATCATCAACCAACACATCTGGCACGCAAAAAATATATGCTATGGTAGTCTGTTTAAACATGGTGATAGCAAGTATGGCTCTCATAATGAGACCATACTCAGGAGCAGAATGTCAATACAGAAGAGTATGACTTGTTTAGAAGAGCAAAGTGAAAGAGTGAAACATCTGGAGTGATAGTGGGGGAAAGAGAGAGAATTAAAGCAAAATAAAGAAAGGAGACAAAGAAAAGAAGCAACATAAGATAAAAATCAGCTTTAAAAATCCTTTTGTGATTGGCTTATTTAAGTACCTGATGTACTACTCAATATTTATATTCTGTAGATGCAGAAGGCTTTGAGAAGAACGGCTTTGCTTTTTAAAATGCAGAACTGCCTGCACGTTTTAATAAGTATTCTCTCTAGTGAATCCTTTCCATTTATTGAAAATATACTCTACAGTGTTAATGGAGGTATGTATAATTATGAGAGTAAATTTTGGAGAAAAATATCCTGCCTAAAAGAGATGTATAATTGGTCTGTTATCATAGGATAATTTAGTTTATTATCTTTTGAAAACACTAACTAGAGTGTAAACAATTCTTGTGGCATCTTCAAAAAATCTTGTTATATTCTTTAATGTATGATAACACCATAGCCTTGCAAACAACCTTAAAGTGAAAATAACATCATACACTGATTCTTTTGCCTCAGTGAAAACACACATCAATTAAATTTAGGCAGGGGAAGAAATGTTGGTTTAAATTAGCTATACAAAGAAGATTGAAATGGTTTTTTAAATTATATTATACATACAAGGGAGTGTTGTTGAGCAATGAAAGGCAAGAATTAGGAAACCGGAATTTTATTCTCAACTCCATGTCTGGCTTGCTTTGTGACCTTAGTCAACTCATTTAACCTATCTGCCACAATTTCCTCATAAAATCTTTATTCATTAATCAGTCTGACTCTTGAATGCCTGGAAAACATTTTGAGAGGCTTGGATAGAAGGTGCAATAGAAAAGCAAAATGTACTGTTGTTGAAATATTTAGCAAATTGTAAGACATATAGTGCCAGAAGGCTCTACTTTAGTTTGAGATTAGCCAAGATACGCAACAACCTGATATTTGAGATTTACACTGTCAGTTTATAAACTGAAATTGACCACAGTGAGGAACATATGGAGTGGATGGTAGCTCACTGCACCTGAGGACCCACTAAATAGGCAGTAGAGAGAGAGCAGTGGAGGTGGAAAGGAGCAGGACAACTGCCAGACGCTGCTATAACTCTCTAGGAGTCCAAGCAGAAACAGGCCTTTGATGCTGCCCCACAAACACCCTTATGGGAATTCTTATGCAGCCATTGCTGAGTATGAAACTGTGATGTCTTGGAGAATGAGGGAGCCATATCCACATCCTTCAGACAGATGCTTCTGCCTTTTCTGTGGGTATCCCAAAATACATGTGAACTTCAGGACACCTGTAGAATATGGGGGCTGAATTCCCTACCCATTACTTAGGGAAGAGGACTTCATTCCACATGTACCTTTCTACGTTAATATCATAAAAGATCATATTTCCACAATCCCCTACCTATGAAAACTGAAATTTCACTCCGTTTTGTTAAGCATGTATCAGGAATTTGGAGACATCTTCAACAGAAATTTCCACTCATCTCAAATACTCATGCAAGCACATCACAAGTGGAGCGTTGGCAGATTTAATGCAGTGTAATTGTAGCTGTGTTGGCCCCAGGATATTAGAGAGACAAGGTGGGCGAGGTAATATCTTTTACTGGACCAACTTCTGTTGGTGAGAGAGACAAGCTTTCAAGCTGCACAGAGCTCTTCCGGGAGACTGTTAGTTTGATCATTTAACATACTCCAGTACATATGCACAGAGTGCATTTTGTAAACCCTTATAACTTTAGATCAAATCTGATTTTCACCAGATTACTGGAAGGCAAATCTATGACCTACACACTATGAATACACCAGCTTTCAAGTTTCAGTCATCCTCCCTAGGAGCTGTTTAAAAAAAGTCACAAAAATGTGACATTATTTGACAGGAGATGTCTGGTGCAGTGAAGCAAAGATTGGTATAATTTTCACTCTCTGTTAAATGGCACTAGACTAGGGAGACTGTGAATAGAAACTACATGTGGTTCTTGGTATCACAGTACCAGAAAAGCACTGATGAACTGAAGGGAATTTTGAGAAGGGGAACAAAATGGTTAATAGGCTATAGGCATTGGTTTATGCAGAAAGATTACAAGAACTAAGGCTTTCCAATACATAGTCTGGCTACGTGATGATTAAAGACAACCTGGTAACCTATCTACAAGTATTGGAAGAGCATAAACACCAAAGAAGGAAAGGAATATTTCAATATAATTTTCAATATAACTATAAATAATAATATGAAATCACACAAGGACAATTTAAGTTAAATATCAGGAAATATTTCCTAATAATAAGGTCCAAGATACGGTGAGTAAGTGGAATTTCTGTTGCTTGAGTCATTCAAAATGACAAAGAACATGATAACAATTTGTTATTGTAGGGAACAGCCCTCTCAGCTGCTGCTAAGAGGACTAGATGATTTAATAGGTTTTTTTAAAATGTGTAATTTCATTCATTCATTACTATCAATCCCCTGGAATGACCGACCATGACAGATGATTTCCTGTGTAGTGTCTGTGGTGTGTGAGAAGCAGAAAAACAACTATGCTGATAAGGCATATTTCCTAATCAAAGTAAAGTCTGGTCTGCTGTTTAACTAGCAACAGACTAAGCACTTGGAAGGCACTTGTGAACTACTTAACCTCTGCTGCCAACATTATTTTGGACCTTTTGAAACAAGCAGAGATGGAGTATTTTATTTACAAATTTATGACAGTGAAATAAATCCTGTATGTTGCAACCACCCCCCTTCTGCACATGCATACATGAAGCACTTTTATGGGACTGGTAAAATATCTGCCAAGTACCTGGTGTCTGAAATGATCGTTCTGACAAGATACTGTAAATATATTTTTATACCTGTGAAATGTTCATCATAATAAGATGATTTTTTCCATTACTTTCTATAAGTTCCTTTATTCGTCGGGGTGTATTTGGCTTTTTGGCATAGGCATTGTTCATGGGATCTCTTGATTCCACATGACCATAGCTTCGGTACTACTGGGCTCTACTCAGCCTCTTTATTCCATAGTATCTACAAGGAATACGATGCAGCTTGCCAGGTGAAAGCATTTCACCCTTTAAAAAAAATCAGGTCTTTATCTGTGCTTTGCAATATAAAGACTCTATGGCACTTTTCACAATAGGAGAAGTGGAATCTTTGGCCAAATATTTTCCTTCCACTTCTGGGCATCTTCAACTGTTGTATGTCTGTGAGAAATACATAACAGAACAAATACATGAGGCTCAGTTGAAATGTTGGCCACTTCCAAACTGAAATCAAATGTAGTCTGTACATTCCAAAGGTGTCCATCGTGTGAGCAGATGAAATAGAATCGTGAAGAGTGTGATGATAATTCTGTAGTCCACAGAACAGTCATGCCAGAATACACCTGAGCATCACTGTGTGTGTGTGTTTGTGTATGTATATATACACGTACACACTTACAGGTATTCAAACACATAAAACTTTGAAACTTACAAAGACAGGTGTAAATGAGAGACTGAGAGGTGACAAGACAGTTGTGGGAAGGTAGATTCTTACTGAATGATTTATAAAGCACCTTTTACCCACACCACGATGAAGTCAGATGTGCAAGAGCCTTGTACCTGAACAATGCACAGTGCACTGATGGAAAAGCAATTTACAGAACCCAATGTAGGAAAACATAGGGATTCAGGGAGGGCCCTTAAGCATGTGCTTAGCTTTAAGCATTGAAGTTAATGGGAATTAAATACATGCTTAATGTAAAGCATGTGCCCATGTGCTTTCCTGAACTGGGCAACAAATAACATCCAGAACCTAAAATACATAGACATAGATATGAACAAAATATGAACAAAATACATAGATATGAACAAAAGACATAGATATGAACAAAATATGAACAAAATACATAGACATAGATATGAACAAAAAATTGTACAGCTGTTAAACAACATAATGCTTCAGAGATGAAATGTTAGCCCTGTTGAAGTCAATGACAAAAATTATTGACTTCAATAAGACCAGAATTTTACCCTTGGTGCTAAGAATTCTAGGTGTTCTGAGTGTGCTGAGACCCCTGGATAAAGGGTAGGGTATTAACTAACAAAACAATCCAGAAGTTTCACCCAACTGTCAGAAAAGGTGAATATCAGCTGTTGCTTTGGTTAACTACTCCACCCTTTCCAAATGCATCTGTAAAATTATGAAGGCCTGACTGTTAAGGCCCAGCCTTATTGAAATTCAAGAAATATAACATTTTTTAGAAAAATACATAGATATTTATTTGCCTTAGAGTGGTATTCTATTATCTCAGTTATTTAGTATGCATTCACTTACCATCAGGATGAGGTCAAAGCACATGGGCACATAAATACCAAGATAGGACAGATCTGATTGATTCAGCTGCTATAATAGATTTCTGGAAGTATTTCTGTAAAATTCTGGGATTCTCAAATCCCAGATCAACCCTTTAGCAGTATGTCTACCAATAACTGCTGGTAGGTTGTGCATTACAAGTCCCTGCTTCAAGCTCAGTGAAGTTGCTCATTTGAAGAGGGGTGTTTTTAAATCCAATGGCAGTTTTCACTTGCAAATGATTTAGCTCAGATCTGGATGGTTGCACTGACTACTGATATGCTCTTCTTGGGCCACAATTCAGCCAACTACTTAAGCATATACTCATCTTTAAGTATGTGTTTAGGTAGGTTAGGATCTTTACTCAGAAGGAGCTATACATTGTTAAAAGAATTCTGATTGGCTTGAGCAGAAATCACTTGTTAATATCATGGATTTTTTGGTCCAGCCCTCTGATAGGGACAGCTAAAATTAATCAGTTCGGTTCTTCCCAGTAAGTGTCAGCATATATCTGGTAGAATTCTTACAACTGAGTTATAGAGTTTAAGGCCAGAAGGGACAACCAGATCACCTAGTCTGACCTCCTGTATATCACAGGCCATCAATACCACCCAGCACCCACGCACTAAACCCAGCAACCAAAATTAGAACAAAGTATTATAGTCCACAGGAGACTAAACTACGGTGCTACAGACCAAGAACAGCAGGGACCAAGGCACACCAGTGCCTGATGCCTCTGCAATGGCAGTGAATTGATTAAGTAAGATATCCATATTCTCCTGGCGAGTGACTACACTGACCTGAGGGAAAATTCCTACCCAGCCCCAGTTCCACATAAAGTAATCAGTTATACACCCTCAGCACGTGAGTAATAACCAGAGAGCCAAGCATCTTATGTAACCACTGAATTAAAAAATATAAAAAGAGAAGTTTCATAATATCTCTAGGAGTATTTCAGACTCAGTGGTCAAAAAATGGTTAACCAAAACCTCATTTTTAAAAAATAATTTAAATGCAATGGAGCGGGTTAAAAAAATCCCAAGTATGTATAACAGTACAACAAAACATTACTGTACTATATATATTTGCCAACTTAATGGCTACCAATGTAATTGATCAAAGATTTTTTTTTTTTAAGAAGACATTTAACTTGTTCTCTTTGATCCTCACAGAGTTTCTTTGCAAAGTTCTCATTTCTAAGCTCTGGATTTTACAACATACAGAGATGCAATTTTATTCTTCAAAAAAGCTAATTTATTTTCTGAAAATTATACCAGCAATTTTTTCCAGCCAGTAAAAATTGCACTTACATATTTACTTTTGCAAAGGCAAAAGGTTAAATCTGGTTATATACAAAGTCAAACATATAACCAGATTTGACCTTCTACCTACATCGATAAATCTAGTTTGACCATTTTACACTCATCTCTCTCTCTATTACAATCAAAAAACTATGTCCAAAGCACATTAAGATTGCAAAGTCAAACACTCAAAAGTTGGGAAATGCCAGAATTAAGGCTGCATGTGCACCATTAATTCAACCCCCTTCTACATGTGTGTTATGATACAGTCTTTAATTACATGATAATATATAATATTTTATATAGGACCCCTGTCTCATTCAGTGCACAGATGGTGCTCAGATAATGAACAGCTATTCAATATTATGTTTTCTCCTCACTCTTCAACGTGCGGCCCTGGGCCTTATTTACTGCACGCTGTTCAAACCTTGCTCTGAAGTCAGAATTACTAATTTCCTCATGGGCTTTTCTAAGGCACTCATCACTACAATATCCAAGTGCTTCACAAACATTAGTTAATTTTTTTTCACATCCTCTCTGTGAGATGAGGGGTGAGGCACAAAGAAATTAAGGTAAAAAGTTTCCACTAATCTTGAGTGCACAATTTCAGACCTCTAAGACTGATTTTTTCGGGGTACAAAGCACTACATAGTCTTAAGGTGGGTACCTAGGAAATGAGAAAACACATAATTTGTGATCACCTGTGAAAAAGTCTGGTTTAAGTGACTTGACTGGCATCACATAGGAGCTCTGTGGAAGATGCAGTGATAGAATCCAATTCCCAGAGCAGCACTCAACTACCTTATTGAATCACGTGCCTCATTCACTACTAGGCAGGTCATTTGTCCAGTTTTAAGATGGACAGTCCTGGTTTTGTTTGGTTTGTCCCCTGTCCAGTAGTGATACAAAATCAGACATGGTTTTGTCCAGTATCACATGCAGAAGATGCCATGGTGCCCAGCGTGCTGCTTTGCTCTCACTGGCATGAACTCACCCACAGTGTGTTCGCAAGATCACGCTGGCAAGGGCAGGATGACACACTCTGCAAAATGGCACAGGGTAAACTGGCAGGGTCAGGGTCATATAGGCGGGGACTGGGACAACCAATCAGATGTGTGCATTCCGGGGATATATCAGTGGCCATCCTGTTCACTATACACCTTCTAACTTTTGCAACAAATGAAGCAGGGGTTCCACAGACAACAGTCTCCTTCACTACGCAACCACGATTCACCCCCAGAGTAGGTCCATCCTGTGCACTGAGTGATATAAGGGTCCTGTGGAGAAAAATTAGTAAGTGATCATGGTTTTAAGGACTGCATCATAATGCACACTCACAAAAGGGCCGACTTAAGATTGCACAGACATCTTAATTCTGGCATTTCCTAACTTTTCCACTGATTTACACTAAAAGAACATTAATTTTGAAAAGTCAGGGGTTTTGTACTTGTGTAAGTCCCTACGATTTTAAAAAGGCAAACTGAAAAAACAGAAATTTTCTCATGTAGCATCACACTGACACCCACATGGTTCATCAGCAGGGTTTGAACCTTTAAATCCACTGCACACACCTCTGCCACTTGAGCTAATGGAGTAACCGATAGCCATTGAAGGTAGTTGTCCTCCATGTGAACCAGCAATAATGGGGGTTGAGAGACACACTTTGTCAGAGAGTTTCACAGATATTTGCTGGCAGAAAAGGAATGGGGAAAATTCAGGAATCTTGGGTTCCATTTCAGGCTCTGGGGAGGAATGTGCTCTAGCTGACACAGATCTTTCCATCCCCTTCCTGCCATCCTCTCTTTCCCCAGCTCCTCATCCCAGTCCAATTCTCCTCATTTGCCTCTACCAGTCTCCACTCCTAAGGCTTCTTTTCCTAGTTTCCTTGCCCAGCCAGGGCTCTTAATTTGACCTGTTTCTCCCCTTCCTCCCATGGGCTCCCAGTCCCAGTCTACCTCGCTAGGATCCTCATTCAACCTCAGTCTCCACTGTCTCTCACACCTCCCTGGCTCCTTGTCCTTTTCTCTTTGCTGAGCCAAACCCAGATTCTCCCATATCGAGGCTCCTCGTCAGATCTAGCTTCCCTTCCTCACAGCTTTTGTTCCCCTCCACTTGTTCCAAATCCCAGTCTCCAGCCTCTCTGTCTCAAAGCTATGTCACAGTTTTTCACTCTCCTATTTCAGTCCCAGTCTCATCAGGCTCTTTGTCCCAATCTACTCTTTTTTTCCTCCCTCTGTCTGGCTCTTGTCTCCTCTGCATTCAAATTAGATGGCTTCCTCCTCTAGGCTGCCTGGATCCAGGAAAGAGGATCAGTGAAAGCACAGGAGAGACAAGTTCCCTCTTCTCAGCTCCAGGGCCTGACCCCAGCATGGCCTAGAATAGCCATTGCAGCGAAAGTCCAGCTTTGTCTCTATAGCCCTGGGCTGGAACATGCTCAGTTGCTCTTTAGGGCTGGCCTATCCACATTCAAATCACATGCAGGAGTTGTGAGGGGACAGAGCATGTTCAGTATGTACAAAATCTTCAGGTATTTTAGTTACTAAGCTCTAAGAAGTCTCTACTGAGCATGTGCAAACAGATTTGTCGAAGACTTATACTGAGGACAAACTTGGGCAGATTTTCATAGGAACAGCAAAAGACACATCCATGACACAAAGGCCACTCCCATACCCAAGCTTCATAGCATAGTCAGAGGGAGATGTGCAAGAACGTCTCAAAGGAAAGGTTGCCACAATTTTTTAAATATTGCAAAACAACATATTTGTTCCCTAACCTTGCTCTTGGAAGATAGACACCCAGTATAGAAAATGTCAGCCAACTTTAACCATTTGGGATAAGAACTGCAAACGGGGTTTTATAATGGGAAGTGTCAGGAAACCTGAATAGGCAGTGCTACCGGCTCTGCCAACAGTATATATAGAAAAGGTCCCATTGGATTTCACATTGTTTTCTTAAGAATGGGAAAGGTCTGGTGAACTGCATTCTCTGAATCCAATTCAAATGTAAGTTTATACTGTAATTTTTAAAAGTTACTTCTACGAGTAATAAGAAATAGGTAAGTTGATTATTGAAATAAATACAGATTGATAAAGATTACTTATGTCATATTGAATAGAGGTATTAGAGATAGACTAAAATCAAAACCCCAGATACAAAGATCTCCTAACTTTGGAAAGGTTTAAACAATAAGGGTCATTCACAAGGTAAATTCCCAGGAGATACATATCATCTGCTTCCTCCTTCTTGAGGGTCAGAATAGATCTTCAGGTTTGGGTCACCAGGCTCTTAGAGCCTTGTCAACGGTAGTATTCAATCTCATTCCATTGCTGATTTCACCAGGAAAAAGGACATTGCACTATCACTTTGTTCTGTGTTTCATTCATGAGGGGTACTTCGTTTTAGGAACTTGAGAAGATCTAGCTCATTGTTCAGTGGCACTTCTTCTATTGCCATGTGGATATATGTCTAAACTTTTTGGTCTGAACAAAATCTTATGCCTGGAGTTAACCAAGCCTAAGACATGACCTGGAACTCTCTTCCTGATGTAGACTATTAAAGCAGTTTCTATAATTAATTAAAGCTGTACTTATTCCAATTATATGCTCTGTGATGGGCATAAGAAATTGGTATATATCCTACATTTCTTAGTGGCAATAACTCTAAAGTATAGGGAACTATAAAAACTATAAGAGTATGAAGGTTAGAGTATTTGAAGAGGACAAAAGTTCAAAAAGGATTAATTTTCTGTCAGTATAAAAACATACAGTTGAAACCCTGCAGAAATCTTAATTGCAATGCATACCACTATAGGAGTGACAGGAATTCTGAGCAAGTTTTAATTGTATCAGCTGAATATCATTGGGAAAATGAATCAATTACGGGCTTCATTTTGACTTCTAAAATAAAACTAAGTCCTAAGCAATTATTATAAATTTCTTTCAGTGAAAATCCAGATTCCCCAATAAATCAAGCTCACAAATTCATGGGCTCTAGTCCGGGAAGTACACTTCTTTTGACCTTGGAGAAAAGAGCATCGTAGCAGGCTAACAACCATCTTTGAGCTTAATTAAGAAATTAACCCATTAAAATTGTTCCAACACTACACTTTATTTTATTTGGAACTTAGTTTACAATCAAACTAGTTTTTCTTCTGTTCAGCATTCCCCAGAGTGTGCCTATGTTGGGGAGCTGTAACTTTCCTTTAATTTTTAAAGTTTGTCCAGAAATACTGAATCTGGTTTGTGTTATGTAACCTTCAATCCTATTGGGTTCACATGATTTGTGGCTGATGGTGTCTCAAACTGATGGTTGCAGCATCACAGTGCACATCACAGCATCCTGCAGAATGCTATGGTATGATGGTGACATATAGTACACAAATAATAAAACATAATGATGGTTGTCCCTCAGAATCACCAAGAGAACAGCCTGTGCCTGTATTATGATGTGAACCCCCCACCCTTTTTATTTATTTTTTGCTTCAAGACTACCCCAGTAACAGACGTAAATTCATCTCTTACTAACAGAGTTCTGTTTATGTGCCTTTCATTCAGCCGTTCATTTACAGTGAACTAAGCTGTGCCACAGTGCTCCGGGAACATCCTTGATTGACATCCTTGATAGACAGGCCTCTGAAAGCTCCACCATGTGACCAAACGTACAGTACCAGATATGTTGGTGATTAACAGACTATCAAGTACTTCAATACAATCCTCTTGGTTTTGTTTTTTTTTAGACTTCCTTTTATCATACTCAGGGACAGAAATATACTGCCACTTTGACTGAGGTATAATTAGTGAGAAGAGATAAACTGTTCATTAGCACAAGAACTGATACAATCTTCTCCTATATCATTATAAATGCAATACAGAGATAATAAAATTCCACTTTGTATCTGCACCAGCCTCTGTGCCATAAGATTTGCATAAGATATCAAAATAGGTTTCTTCTGAGCCAAATTCATAAAGTTAACTATGTACTTTGCTGAATAGGTATGGATTCAAACATGTGCTTAAATGGTTTACTTAAATTGTACTTTGGAAAGGTGCTCCTAACCTTAAAGCACTAGAAATACTTTCCCCTACTTCCCACAGTTCTGTAACGGCATTACATCACACTACAATGGACACTATAATTCAGAATGAAATACACCTCTCCCTGCCCAAGGTGACAACTAGGAGTCTGTGCTTAATGGAGTGAACTGATCTTAGGGTGTCTTCACTAGCAACATTAAAGTGCTCTCCCAGTGCTGTAAAAAACCCACCCCCACGAGAAAAGTAGCTCCCAGTGCTGGTGCACTGTCTACACTGCTACTTTACAGTGCTGAAAGTTGCAGCGTTCAGAGGGGTGTTTTTTCACACCCCTGAGCGAGAAAGCTGCAGCGCTGTAAAGTGGCAGTGTAGACAAGCCATTAGCTTGGACCTGGAAATTGATATTTCGGGTACCACTGAATCATAGTTAAGGGCTGAATCTCTCAAACTTCTTACTGTACCTGGCTAGTAGCTTCCCCAGGTTATTTACATCCATGTCCAAAAATTACTTGCAAAGGTGGTGGTATTCATTGTTATTTTTAGATGCACCCTGAGCACATCTGGGGACTAACATATTTCAGCAGGCTATTTTTACTCACTTGCTTTATATTTTCTTCACCTACTGTAGCAGTTCAGAGAAAGCTAATATAGGTCCTGGACTTAGTATCCAAAACTAAGTATAGATTATTAAGATGGAGGCTTGTCTTCTACAATTACTGCCCTAGGGCTTCAGTACTGACATAAAAATGTGACCTTATACTGCTCTTTCCAGCTGTGCATAAGGGATGACTACTTCAAATGGAGACTGATGTAGTGATCAAATAACGTATACCATTTTAATCTCAAATGATTCAAAGGGATATTGTATAAGAATCCTGAGGTCTAGGGGGACTATTTAATCTAGAGTTACATTTACTTCTGCCAAAAAACCCTTGAGAACATTGTAGTTTTCTCACAAACACAAAAATGGAAATTAAGGTTTTAACTTTATTTACATCCCCCATAGAAAATTAAAAGTTATACAAATCTACGTTTAAGCCCCCCCTTCCCCCAGTTTATCTAAACTCTGCTCCCATGGTGCTACCGTAAGGACAACTAGAAAATATGAAAGAACCTTGTCTTACCCTTCAGTTTAAGGCTAAGGAGGTGAACTGAATACTGGGCTTTTCTGCTTTGCCTATGGCGGGATAATACTGCATCTCACAGAGTTCAAGGGCAGGTAGAATAGAGTAAAAAATATGTTGTGGGATGATCAGTTTTATGGTTTATATGAGAGATGGTGGCTCAAGCAACACAGTCAGGGATTTAGTCCACACTAACTCAGAAAAAAGGGTGCTACCTACTAAACCTGCAAAGCCACCTTCCTGCAGCACCTTGGAGACAGAACTCATTTTCCAAGGTCCACATCAGTTATAACCTAAGCATGCACTTCCCATACATTAAAATATTTGATCTTCCAAGTCAGTTGCAGAGGAACAAAATTCTGGACTGTGCAAATCCTGGGAAAAAGTAAAGGGAAAATGTGACTAACAGAGGAAATGCTTGAAGAACGAAGGAAAAATGTGGGTAAAACATTTGGGATGTTTTTAGAACATGTTAAATATACAGTATGAACTAGAGGTTTTCATACATGAGAGCAGTTATGACTGAAACGGTATTATAGAGGCACATAACTGAAGTACCAGCAGAGCAATACGATTTAGAAAGGAAAGATAAAGAGATGGTGTACTGCCTTCTTTCAAAAGTATGTACACAATTAGTGTAAGCAGATGTGGACAGCGGAAATAGTGAAAACATATGGGGTAAGATGAAGGAGGAGAAATATTCCTCTGACACACCCATCCTCTGCACATTTAGGAAAGAAATGGAATGGTGGGTGAGGATGCAATGGCTAATGTGGTCTTCTTATCGTCATTAATGTTTGGTGGGTTTGTGAAGCCATGTTGCATATGGGCACTTGTGTAAGATGAATGTTACAATCTGATATGGAAATAGTTCTGGTTTTAATTATGTACAGAGCCTTGAATTAAGCTAGGCACTTCTAAAGATAAACAATTAAATTAATATGGAACCCGAGAGGGTGAGGGAGTTTTAGAACACCCAATGTTGGAGCAGGGAAAGATGAAGTACTTATGGGACAGCTATTAAGAATGTCACAACATAATTTATAAAAGAGGGAACGTAAATTATGAAAATATTGTACAAAAATCCATAAAACAAGAAACACATAGTCAGAGAAGCATTTAGACTAAGTGAAGTTATGGACACTTTTGTCATCTTACTTAATATGCTTCCAGAAGGTGCCCAGATACCATGATGATGAGAGCAGTATAAGAACCTATAAAGGATAAGTCCTTTTTTTTTCTGTAGGATGGAGGAATTGACAAGAGGTTCTGCAAATACAGATCAGAATACCAGGTGGAAATAAAGGTTAGAGAGATATGTAGCCACACTTGATCAGATCTTCAGATTTGGGGAACATGTGCGGTTCTTTGGCAGTGTTATGTGCTGGAGTTTGTAGTAGCCATGGTCCATTGTAACAACTGATCCTGTTCACTTAAGTTCATTTGTACGTTTGCTGATGAGAGCAGCTGTGTATTTTGATGATAGTACTTTGGTTTTGTTAGCTTGTTAATTTAAATGGGTGCATTATATGTGGTGGTTTGTCAAGTGCATTGGTGGTTCTGTTTTATTGCAAAGGGACTAAAATGTTACTGCAGATAACTGCCATATAACAAGATGTATTATTATAATAAAGGAAACAACATTACAACAATACTTAGCACTTACATAGCACCATACATCTTCAAAGCAATTAACAAATATTAAGTAATTAATCTCCACAATACCCCTGTGATGTAGGCAAGTAGTATGAACTCCACACTTGGAGCCTGGGGATCTAAAACAGAGAGCTAAGCATCTGTGGCCTTGAAGAAGAGGGAATCAGTGGCAACACTGGGATCAGAACTCAGGATTTCCTTATTTCTAGTCCTGGCTTTTAACCACTAGACCCAACCTTCTCCTCTATAATGTGAGGGAAATAACTGGCAATACAAACTGTGATCTTGCACTCCTTGGAAAATCAACAGAGGCAGCAGAGGAAACTAAAAAACACAAAATGCTGAAAGCCCAAAAGTTAATAGTAAAAAGATGCAGCCAATACACATTTTAAAACATAGATTAAATGAGGGCTAGTGAGAAAATTGAGGCTTGATTCTGATCCCACATATAGTGGTTTTACCACAGTGTAACTGAACTGACATCAGTGGAGTTACTCATGATTTTCACTGTGCAAAATTAGAATCAGCCCCCAATACAACAACAGGAAATTGAGAGAAATAAGGAGAGTAGCAATAACTGATTTTTTTCTCATCCATTTTAGAAATACACTCCTTGTCTAGGTGTGGGCATTTTATTTTCTACAGTAATTATAGTCTCTCTTTTTCTAAAGCAGGAGGAAATGCAGCCTAGTAGTTAGAGCAGGGAAGTGGAGACAGGACTGCCAACTTCTTTTCCCAGTGCTGTTAATAAATTCCTTAAGCAAGTCATGTGACCTCTAAGTACCTCAGTTTATTCATATGTAAGATAGGAATGTCATGTGGCTTACTCCATTAACATTTGGAAAATACCTTGAGAACCTCTGATGAAAAAGTTCTGTACAGTATGAACAGCACCCAAAGTAGTAGTAATAGTAGTACAGTAGGATCTCGCAATACCGCGATGATCGGGGTCCAAAAAAATCGACCACGGTAAACGCTGGATCAAGGTATTGCGGGGTTTCACCGCATCAAAGCAGCGCACGCTGCTGCTGTCAGGAGCCACATGCGCACCGCATTATAAACGAATTTGCGATATCGCTGGATGCAGTATTGCAGGATTCTACTGTAATAAACTAGCTCTCAGAAGAATTACTGAAGGTGAACGTTCTCAGCGTGAGGTTGGTCTACTTAAACGCGAGCAGGTGACCTGGACCGGGTAACAGAAAGGCACACTCCCGTACTGGGTACTTTTCAAAGGCAGCTCTACTGAACAAAGGTGGAAATGAAGGACTTTTACAAAATATTTCCTCACACAACAATAAAGACCTTAGTAAGTCTAGGTGTGTAATATTTCAATTCTTCCAACTGTGCCTTGTGTAAAATTTTTTTTTAAATATAAAATATTCATCAAAGCAAACGTGTAAAATGAAAATACATTTTTAGATCAATGTAAAAGTGATTTATTGAAGAACTCATGGAACGGACTGGGCTATCTGAAAAAAAGCCAATAAAAAAGAAAGAGAAAAAATTTATAAAAGCAGAGTTTAAGCCAGAGGTGGACAAACTGCAGCCCGCAGGCCACATCCAGTCCACGGGACCCTCCTGCCCAGCCCTGAGCTCTTGGCCCGGGAGGCTAGCCCCCGGCACCACCTCTGCTGTTCCCCCTCCCAGACTTTAGCATATTTTTAATTGGCATATTTGCACTGAAGTCAATTGAGCTGTGCTGATTTCCATCAGGTGACTATCTGGCCCTATAAGTACAATACAGAATATGTGATGTACTGGCTGGCATAAAGGTGTGCTACTGCCTGTTCTTGGACAAAATATCAGACAGCTGTACGTGATCATGCTCCTCTCCAACTGCTGTAGCATACATACATTATGAATAGGGCTGTCGATTAATTCCAATTAACTCGCACTGTTAATATAATACCAACTGAAATTTATGAAATATTTTTGGATGTTTTTCTACATTTTCAAACATTGATTTTTAATACTACACAAAATATGAAATATACAGTGCTCACTTTATATTATTATTTTTATTACAAATATTTGCACTGTAAAAACGATAAAAGAAATAGTATTTTCAATTTACCTCATACAAGGACTTTAGGACGATCTTTTTATAGTGGAGGTGTAACTTACAAATGTAGATTTTTTTTGTTACATAACTGCAGTCAAAAACAAAACAATGTAAAACTTTAGAATCTACAAGTCCACTCAGTCCTACTTCTTGTTCAGCCAATTGCTCAGACAAACAAGTTTGATTATATTTATGGGAGATAATGCTGCCTGCTTCTTTTTAACATCACCTGGAAGTGAGTACAGGTGTTCGCATGGCACTTTTGTAGCTGGCATTGCAAGGTATTTACTTGCCAGATATGCTAAAACATTCAGCCACCATTCCAGAGGACATGCTTCCATGCTTGTTAAAAAAATAATGCTTTAATTAAATTTCTGACTAAACTTCTTGGGGGAGAACTATATGTATCCTATTCTGTTTTACCTTTATTCTGCTATATATTTCATGTTATAGCAGACTCAGATGATGACCCAGCACATTTTCATTTTAAGAATACCTTCACAGCAGATTTCACAAAATGCAAAAAAGGTACCAATATGAGATTTCTCAAAATAGCTATAGCACTCAACCCAAGATTTAAGAATCTGAAGCGCCTTCCAAAATCTGAGAGGGATGAGGTGTGCAGCATGCTTTCAGAAGTCCTAAAAGAGCAATGCTCTGATGCGGAAACTATAGAACCCGAACCACCAAAAAAGAAAATCAACGTTCTGATGGTGGCATCTGACTCAGCAGATGATGAAAATGAACATGTATCAGTCTGCTCTGTTTTGGATTGTTATCTAGCAGAACCCAACATCAACATGGACACATGTCCTATGGAATGGTGATTGAAGGGCCATAACCTTTAGCATATCTGGCATGTAAATATCTTGCAACACTAGCTACAACAGTGTCATACCTGTTCTCACTTTCAGGTGATATTGTAAACAAGAAACAGGTAGCATTATCTCCTGAAAATTGTAACCTAACTTGTTTGTCTGAGTGATTGGCTGAAGTAGGACTGAGTGGACTTGTAGGCTCTAAAGTTTTACACTGTTTTATTTGTGAATTCAGTTATCTTTTGTACATAAGCCTACATTTGTAAATTCAACATTCATGATAAAGAGATTGCACTATAGTATTTGTATTAGGTAAATTGAAAAAAATACTAATAAAAATAAATATAAAGTGAGCATTGCACACTTTGTACTCTGTGTTGTAACTGAAATCAATATATTTGAACATGTAGAAAACATCCAAAATATTTACTCACACTGTTAAACAGTAATAGAATACCATTTATTTAATTGCATGACTAATCATGCAATTAATATTTTAAATCGCTTGACAGCCCTAATTATGAATCTTAATATTACTACAGCTAATGGAATTTCCTTCAGATCAAGAGATAGGACCCTAATTTTATGAAAAGGAAGATCCTGCAGAAAGGTAAAACTCTGAAGTCCAAAGTGTCCAGAATTATGTGACTGCCAATGAAGCCTATGGGTATGTCTACACTGCAATTAGAAACTTGTGGCTGGCCTGTGCCAGTTGACTCAGGCACATGGGGTTTGGGCTAAGGGGCTGTTTAATTGCAGTATAAATATTCAGGCTTGGGCTGCAGCCTCAGCTCTGGGACCCTCCCACCTAACAAGGTCCTAGAGCCCATGCTCCACCTCAATCCTGAATGAGTACACCACAATTAAACAGCCCCTTAGCCCAAGTCCCATGTGCCTAAGTTAGTGTAGTGTAGACATACTCTGAATAGTTACAGATTAATTATAGTGCCAAATAGATACTTTTCTATCTAACTTTCTGAAAGATGGATTTTTGAATTCTGAAAAAGTCTTTAGTGGCCCAAGGGCCAGGATGCAGAGACTTAAACACTCTAGGTTCACACTGTTCTCTCTCTTGTAAACATGACTGGAGCTGGTTGAAAATCTTCCTATGAAATGTCTTTCCATCAAGAAAATGGTGATTCATCGAAACATTCCATAAAAATGTGTTTACTCTGACTGAAATTCATTTAGATAAATATTTAAACAAAGTGCATTGAAAAGGTTGAAACAAAGCATTTTGGGGGGAGTTGTTTTGAAATCATTTTTCATTTTGAAGTTTTCTTTTTTATTTTCTTTATATCTTTATATTTAAAATATTTGTTTTATTTTATGTGAATTACAACACCAGCTACTAATTACACTACTTACCAATTACACTACTTACTAATTACACTACTTACCAACCAGTTACAAGTGAATAGTTAGAATTTCAATTACCAATGAGCAAACCAAGTGTGAATTATCAAACCAATTAGAATACTATTTACCAATTTCAACAATTATCAATGAGTTAGAATATAAATATCAATGACCAAATAGAATACCAGTTACCAATGACCAATTAGAACAATTTCAATTACCATGTAGAATACCAAGTACCAATTATAATAACTATTACAATACCAAGAATCAGAGAGGTAGCTGTGTTAGTCTGGAATTGCAGAAGTGACAAAGAGTCCTGTGGCACCTTAAAGACTAACTAAAGTATTGAAGCATAAGCTTTC
>ML677350.1:6657270-6755687 GCA_007922305.1 Dermatemys mawii
CCGCACCCTACACCTCTTCCTGCACCCAACCCCTGCTCCATGTTCAGCCCTGAGCCCCCTCCCACACCCAAACTCCCTCCCAGAGCCCACACCCCCTCCTGCATCCCAAGACCCTGCCTCAGGCTCAGCCCAGAGCCATGTCCTACACTCCGAACCCACTGGCCCCACCCCCCCAACCTGGAACTCACACCTCCTCTCACACCTGAACCTCCCTTCAAGTGAGTGATGAGTGGGGACAGCGAACAATGGAGGGAAGGGGGCTGAAGTCAGCGTAGGCAGAGCCTCAGGAAAGGGGAGGTGCAGGGACAGGGCCTTGGGGAAGGGGAAGGCACGAGGGCAGGGCAAGGATGTTTGGGTTT
Organism: Dermatemys mawii; assembly: GCA_007922305.1. Classification (NCBI taxonomy): domain Eukaryota; kingdom Metazoa; phylum Chordata; order Testudines; family Dermatemydidae; genus Dermatemys; species Dermatemys mawii. Next base: position 6,657,630 of record ML677350.1, read on the forward strand.
GTGTGATTAGACAATTGGCAACCCTAGCTGAAGCCCAAGGATGGGGGATGAGTTTGGAGACATAAAGGCATAAAAATCACGTTGACTTGACTGTGAGGAGAGTTAGAACAAAGGTGATTGTTTTTTTTACATCAGTCTAGAGATATAGGGCCCAAACTCATCTATCAGTCACACTGGTGTAAATCCAGAATCATTCACAGAGGCTACAACTGTGTAAAACTAGTGAGAAAGGAGAATGAGGCCAACACAGTCTTTTTTGGCATATTTACAGTAAAACACAGCTGTTTATTAAGAGACTACCTCACAAGCCAAAGGGAGAGTCCAAGACCCAGATTCAGCTGAAAGGCATAAAACTCAAAGAAAATATATTCTCTTGCTCTCCAAAAAGAACATGCTTATCTCTGCAATGCTTTTATGTAACCATTCCAGCTGAAAACACAGGTGCATGACAAACATTTAACCCATGGCTAGCCCAAAGCTTAATAGATCCTTGCATGAAGCAACATTTCGAACCCCAGCTGGGTATTGACAACATTTTTTCATGACAAATTTCATGCATTTTAAAATATTTTTCTGGACATTTTTAAAATAAAAAATGTCACTGAAATTTTTCATTTACCAAAATCCCACTTTAATAATTTTAATTAGGGCTTATATATATATATATATATATATATATGGATATATACCTATCTCACAGAACTGGAAAGACCTTGAAAGGTCATTTAGCCCCCTGCCTATGCTAGCAGGACCAAGTACTGTCCCCTGACAGATTTTTTTTTTGCCCCAAATGGCCCCCTCGAGGATTGAACTCACAACCCTGGGTTTAGCAGGCCAATGCTCAAAACACTGAGCTATCCCTTCCCCCTCCCCTAAGCTATCCCTCCCCCTGTCAAGTGATTAAAAAAATTAATTGCAATTATTCATGCTATTAATAATAGAATACCATTTATTTAAATATTTTTGGATGTGTATGACATCTTGAAATATACTGATTTCACTTACAACACATAATACAAAGTGTACAGTGCTCACTTTATATTTATTTTTTATTACAAATATTTGCACTGTAAAAACAAAATAAATTGTATTTTTCAATTCACATAATGCAAGTACTGTTGTGCAATCTCTTTATCATGAAAGTCGAACTTACGAATGTAGAATTATGTACAAAAAGCCTGCATTCAAAAATAAAACTATGGTAAAACTTTAGAGCCCACAAGTCCAATCAGTCCTACTTCTTATTCAGCCCATTGCTCAAACACACAAGTTCATTTTCATTTGCAGAAGATAATGCTACCTGCTTCTTGTTTAAATGTCACCTGAAAGTGAGAACAGGCATTCACAACACTGTTGTAGCCAGCACTGCAAGATACATACATGTCAGATGTTCTAAAGATTCATATGTCTCTTGATGTTTCAACCACTACTTCAAAGGACATGCATCCTTGCTGATGACGGATTCTGCTCGATAACAATCCAAAGCAGTGCAGACTGACACATGTTCATTTTCATCATCTGAGTCAGATGCCACCAGCAGAAGGTTGATTTTCTTTTTTGGTGGTTCGGGTTCTGTAGCTTTTGCATCAGAGTGTTGCTCTTTTAAGACATCTGAAAACATGCTCCACACCTTATCCCTCTCAGATTTTGGATGGCATTTCAGATTCTTAGATCGTGAGTCTAATGCTGTAGCTATCTTTAGAAATTTCACATTGGTATCTTCTTTGTATTTTGCCAAATTTGCAGAGAAAGTGTTCTTAAAACAAACATGTGCTGGGTCATCATCCGAGACTGCAATAACATAAATATATGGCAGAATGTGGGTAAAACAGAGCAAGGGGACATACAATTCTCCCCCAAGTAGTTCAGTCACAAATTTAATTAATGCATTATTTTTTAACAAGCTTAATCAGCATGGAAGCATGTCCTCTGGAATGGTGACATGAAGAGGCATATGAGTCTTTAGTGCAGGGGTCAGCAACATACAGCATGCATGCCAAAGGTGGCACGTGAGCCTATTTTTAATGGCACGCTGCTGCCAGCTGATGTCCTAGCTGCCGGTCCCGCTCAGCCCGCTGCTGGCCTGGGGTTTCCTTCACTCAGGCCGGCAGCAGGCTGATCTGGGCCGGCGACTGGGACCTCGGCGGGCAGCAGCGTGCCTTGGCACACGTGCCATAGGTTGCCAACCCCGATATAGACTTATAGAGAGACCTTCTAAAAAACATTAAAATGTATTACTGGCACACAAAGCCTTAAATTAGAATAAATGAAGACTCAGCACACCGCTTCTGAAAGGTTGCCGACCCCAGCTTTAGTGCATCTGGCACAAAAATATCTTGCAACGCCAGCTATAGCAGTGCCATGTGAATGCCTGTTCTCACTTTCAGATGACATTGCAATTAAGTAGTGGACAGCATTATCTCCCGTAACCATGCTTGTTGGTCTTAGCAATTGGCTGAATAAGAAGTAGGACTGAGTGGACTTGTAGGCTGTAACGTTTTACATTGTTTTGGTTTTGAGTGCAGTTATGTAGCAGAAAAAATACATTTGTAAGTTGCACTTTCATGATGAAGAGATTGCACAACTGGACTTGTATGAGGTGAATTGAAAAATACCATTTCTTTTATCATTTTTACAGTGCAAATATTTGTAATAAAAATAATATAACCTGAGCACTGTATACTTCGTATTCTGTGTAACTGAAATAGATATTTTTGAAAATGTAGAAAAACATCCAAAAGTATTTAATAAATTTCAATTGGTAGTCTATTGTTGAACAGTGTGATTAATCACAATTAATTTTTTTAACTGCAATTTTTTAAAAATTAATCGTGTGAGTTAACTGTGATTAAACGACATCCCTAATTTCAATTATATTTTCATTAATGCTTTTTGGGATTAAAAACCGCCATGAAACTTTTTTAATGGGTGGCTAATCTGAATACATCAGAAATCAAATAACTTCAACATTTCTATTTTTTTTTGGTGCAAAAATAGGGTGTTTTTTTTAAACCAACTCTGCTTCCTGTTGTGCCATATACAGACACAGTCTAATAGCACACATTTACACTTTTAAGAAGTGATGCTTAAAATCATAAAGTAATGAATGCCTAAATACGATCACAGAAATAAAGTTGGAAGTCCTGTAAACAGGGCCATCTATTTAAACTGACATATATATTCAATTTAATTAGACATTTAATGTCTTAGAATCAGATAATATGGACTCAGTCCTGTACCACTTGAATTGATGAGAGCTTTTTTATTGACTTCCACAGGCACAAGTCTAGGCTACATATTTGCACATATAAATAATTACAATTTACAGTGAAACTTGTATTAAGTGAGCATGCAAGGGAGCAACAAAATGAGTTGCCTGTACAGTCTGATCTTCATTGGATCAAAGGTATAAAACTGTACTGGAAACCTTGAGGATATTTTAAGGTAATTACTTCAGAAAAGAGTTGTCCAATGGAAGTGTCACTTAATAAGGGTTTCATTTATTTAAAACATTCTTTGCTTTGTTATCTAATTGAAATAAATAAAAATACAAACTTCAGGGAACTTGAAAGAGATTTTGAAAGCATTGCGGGGGAGGGAAGTATTTTATCTTCATTTGTAACAAGCTTGTATGAAGTTTTAAAAAATAAAATCTTACCACAAAAAAGTAAAAGCCAGCTATAAAATAAGAAAATTAAAAAAGAACAAATTAAATATAAAAATTATAAAACAATAACCAGCATCACCGTAATGTAAATTCTATCTAATCTAACAATATACCTTATCATAAGCCTTATCCATCGCTGAACCAGTAACATGTTAATTCCTGGTGAGAGTACACTCCGGATTAAGATTAAATAACACAATCCAATATTAAATGGCTGCCAAATTTGCCTATCGAAATCCCTATTGTATATTTTCATTACACGTACTGAAGAAAAATAAACCACATACAAACGCACAAGAAGGTGATTTTACTCATCTATAAGAGGAGATACAGATACAAAGTTAGATTGGATAATTTGGTGTAATAATTCTCTTGAGCTAGAGCATATTCACACATGACACAAATAAGACAAGATGCCAAAATTTCTCTTTAACACCTTACATATTAATTACATCCACAAAGCTACATTAAAAGCACATTAAGGTTGCAAAGCCAAGTATTCAATTTAGGAAATACTAGATTACGTTTACCAGTGTAACTTCAATTTTGCACTCTTGGGCAGATGCATTACAATAATCTTTAATTACATGATCACCTACTATTTTTCATAGGATGCCTGCTTCATTCTAAATAAACAAGTCAGATGAAAGGTGGAAGGGGAAACGGAAACACAGATCCTAAGTAGACGCATCTGAAATTACACCTTTGGTTTTTATTTTGTGGCTAACCATCTCTTTATCAGATTTATCTGTCTGGATCTCTGCAAAGCGGTGAACTTCCTCTGACAAATATATTCCTTGAACTCCAGGAGTAGTATTGCAGGAGATAGGAAATCAGAACACAAAGCTGCTTTTTTGTGAACTGCTGTTTCTCAGAGGCAAAAAAAAAATTCCTTTTCTTAAGTAGGGCATCTGAATGATCAAGTAAAAACGGAACAGGAATATTCTGAAACTGGATTTCAACCCTTCACTCTCCTGGCTTTTAAAGCTATATTCCTCTAATGAAAGGTTATCTCATTAAGTAACACAGTTCTGGGTCAATTTAGAGGTTCCCTGCTTTAAAGGGCAGCACAAAATCTCAGAGAACTCAGGGAATGTTGATGTCCAAAAGATTTTTTGCGGGATTGAGCATAGATTTGCTTTAGGACCCTGACAGTTTGAAGGTTATAAGCCTTCAGTTTGTTCTCCATATCATTAATACTCAAATGGGAGAACTTAGTCTTTCATTATCACAATCATTAATGCTTCCTGGCTACTAGAAATTCTAGTCTCCAGATCAGTTCCTCAACTCTGCCACTGAAAGTCTCCAGGACATGATTTTAATCTCCTTTCAACTCAGGTAAAATTTCTTCTATTAGGTCCAGTTATCTATCAGAGGTTTTGCATGTCACACAGAGCATATGTTCCAGGGATCAGATTCTCAGCCAATATAAACTGGTGGTGCCCCATTGACTTTACTGAAGCTAGACTGTTACACCAGCTGAGAATTTGGCCCCAATTCTTAAATCCTCAGAACTCCTGCCACTTGAGAAAGGCAGAAACAGGTAACCCACCTAGAGTGACCAGATGTCCCGATTTTATAGGGACAGTCCCAATATTTGAGGCTTTTTCTTATATAGAAGTCTATTATCCCCCATCCCATCCTGATTTTTCACACTTGCTATCTAGTCACCCTAAAGCCACCACAGAACCTAGTCCTGCATTTGACTGGAAGATACTAAATAGCAATTATTTCAAACTGTCTTTATTTCCCTCTAGGCCTTTTAATGAAATCAGTACAACAAGCTTCACCTCAAGGGATTAATAAACCAATGAAGTTGAAGTATATGCAAAATGAGAAACAAAAACCACACAATCATGTCTGCTCTTGAATGTCATGCATGTGAGCCTCCAGTGAGTGTAGATAACATCTGAGCACCCAAGCTCCAACAGACTAACACTGCATTTATGAAAATCTGTTTCTTTGTACATGTAATTACAAGCTTAACTACACAACTTAATGAATGCTTAAGATACATTGATTGAAAATTTAGACAAATCGTTTGAGTAACGTTAAGACCGCTAGCTCTTTATCTCAGGTACCACGTATGTTTGTAAAGCTCTTAGCACAATGGACCCACTCTGGGTGCTACAGTAGCACATGGAAAGTGTCAGAAATACTGTTAATTTAAGGGATGCAAAAAGTGCACACAATTTTCCAGACTTGTGCATAAGCAGGATGCTGCCACAAGCAGGTGTACTTGAATCAGGATATAAACAAAATTAAACATCTAATGCTCTAAAACTAGCAACAAAACAACATGCTGACCAAATAGAAAAATATACTTGACTTTCAAAAACTTACGACTTAAGTTTCAAAGTGATCTTAGTGAAGCTAACCAAAATTAAAAAAGAATTCAAAATAATTTAAACCTTGGCAGTGTCCCATTGAAATAGGAGTTATTTCAAGATGTACTTTTATCCTTGTATTTAATTTCTTACCTTACATTCATTTCCTATTACAAAATGCAGTGGCATGCTGAATGAACAAAAGGAATACAAACAGTACACAGCTGGAAAGAGTTACATATTTCTCAGGTCTTTTAGCACCATACAGGCAATACTATCTTTGATGGTGGGCAAAAGACAATGCTCCAAATGCCTTCCATTCCCTTTCACTGACTATATTATTAGACTTCTAGCTTTTATATAGTAAATCATCATGTGAATAATCCCAGTGTCCTGGACAACGTCTTACCTCAGTCAAACAGGTTCACATGTCCAAGACTTTGTCTGAATTTCTGTGGAGTGAATAGCGGCTATCGTATCTGCCTATATACTCAATGTGCTAACATCATCTAATGCTTTTATACCGTATAGTACTTTGGAATAATTAGAATATCTGTTAGATCTCTGTTATACCACAAAGTCCTAATCAATTTGGATAAACAGACATCACAGGTCAAATTTCACCTTTGTTTCACCAATCCTAGCTAGGGCTGTCAAACAATTAAAAAAATTAATTGTCATTAATAGTGCTGTTAATAATAGAATTCCATTTATTTAAATATTTTTTGATATGTACTACATCTTAAAATATATTGATTTCAATTACAACACAGAATACAAAGTGCACAGTGCTCACTATTTTTGAATTGTAAAAAAAATAAATAGTATTTTTTAATTCACATAATAGAAATACTGTAGTGCAATCTCTGTCATGAAAGTTGAACTTACAAAGAATTATGTACAGAAAACCCTACATTCAAAAACAGAAAAAGTAACACTTTAGAGCCTACAACTCCAATCAGTCCTATTTCTTATTCAGCCATTCGCTTAGACACACACATTTGTTTTCATTTGCAGAAGATAATGCTGCCTGCTTCTTGTTTACAATGTCACCTGAGAGTGAGAACAGGCATTTGCATGGCACTGTTGTAGCCAGCGTCACAAAATGTTTATATGCCAAATGCACTAAAAATTCATGTGTCTCTTGATGTTTCAACCACCATTTCAGAGGACATGCACCCACGCTGACGACAGGTTCTGCTCGACAATGATCCAAAGCAGTGCGGACTAATGCATGTTCATTTTCATCATCTGAGTCATGCCACCAGCAGAAGGTTGATAGCTTGGGTTCTGTAGTTTCTGCATCAGAGTGTTGCAAAGCATGCTCCACACCTCATCCCTCTCAGATTTTGGAAGGCACTTCAGATTCTTAAAATCGTAGGTCTAATCCTGTGGCTATCTTTAGAAATGTCACATAGATATCTTTTTTGCATTTTGTCAAATTTGCAGTGAAAGTGTTCTTAAAATGAACAATGTGCTGAGTCATCAGCCGAGACTGCTATAATATGAAATACGTTGCACAATGTGGGTAAAAGAGAACAGGAGACACACAATTCTCCTCCAAGGAGTTCAATCACAAATTTAATTACCACATTATTTTTTAACGAGCTTCATCAGCATCGAAGCATGTCCTCTGGAATGGTGGCTAAAGCATGAAGAGGCATTTGAGTCTTTAGTTCATCTGGCACATCTTGTGACACCAGCTATAACAGTGCCATGTGAACACCTGTTCTTAATTACAATGTCACCTGAAAGTGAGAAGTGGGCAGCATTATCTCCTGTAAACATAAACAAACATGTTTCTCTGAGCGATTGGCTGAACAAGAAGTAGAAGTGATTAGACATGTAGGTTCTAAAGTTTTACATTGTTTTGTTTTTGAGTGCACTTACGTAACAAAAAATACATTTATAAGTTGCACTTTCATGATGAAGAGATTGCACTACAGGACTTGTATGAAGTGAACTGTAATATACTACTTCTTTTGTTTATTATTTTTACAGTGCAAATTTTGGAATAAAAATAATATAAAGTGACCACTGTATACTTTGTATTCTGTGTAATTGAAATATATATTTTTGAAAATGTAGAAAAATATCCAAAATATTTAATAAATTTCAATTGGAATTCGACTGTTTAACAGTGCAATTAACTGCAATTAATTTTTTAAACCACCATTAATTTGAGTTAATCGCGTGATTTAACTGCGATTAATAGACAGCTTTAATCTTAGCCCTTTCACTCCAGTAGGACTGGGTGGGTGGTGACCGGAGAAATAATTTGACCTAATAAGTCCAGCAGAAATCTCACTGCCACCCAGGTAGGATGCTGATGTTGTTTACTTTTTAAATTTAAAAATGCCACAAAGTTTAGCTGCCTAGGAAATGCTTATTATCTGCAACGAACAAGTGATCTGATCTCCAATATTGAGGTAAAACAGCATTCTAGTCAATGGCCAAGTAAATAGAAACTAGCTTAAATCTTCACCATCTCCCAACCCCAACCTTTCTGAGTTTCACATCCATTTCAGAGCTCTTCCATTTTTTCTTCTATCGTTCCTTGAGGCTGGGTGCTCTGCTGCTGCTGCTAGCTCTGGCACTCCGCTCCTCCCCCAGGCCTCCAAAGTATCCCTGTGAACGAACCTTTCCTTGGAAGTTCTGCATTTTGCTTTTCAAGGTACGCTATAGTCTCTGCAAGGTCACTAACCTGGAAGCCCCAGTACAGGAATAGGCTTAATCAACCGTGGGCTGTTGAGAAGAGGCCTGACTCCACTGGTGGTTCAGCTGCGCCCTCCCAAACCCAGGCAAAAACCTAATGGAAGAGGGAGGAGGCTAGCAAGAGATGAGCAGAGGGAGAGAAGGGAAACAACAACCAGGAGCCAGTCCATGAAGGTCTTTAAAAACAAGGAAGCGCGTCCTCTTAATACTTACTCCTTCCAAAGACATTCACAGATGGGATCCAGAATCTGTGGCCTATACATTTAAGAGTATATGCTTTTCCCATGTTTCATACTGCACACTACTAATCAGTTAGCTATAGCATTAAAACCTGGCCCTTTACACTGTGCCACCCCTTAAACACCCCCATGCGCTTTCTTTTACAGGAAGAGTCTAGGGAGAGATTTTCAAAGGCACAAATGGCAATGAACACCCAACTCACACTGATTTTCAAAGGGAGTTAGGCACCTAAGTGCCAGCACTTTGACAATCTTTCCCTAGTGCCTGGGCAAGGGCATAAAGTATTCCAGCAAGGAAAATATCATCACTGAAAGAAGCGGTGTGATTCATTTGCCCACAAAAAAAAAGGAAATAATAACCTCCCAGACTCATCGCTGGTGTATACCTGTATTAGCTTCAGTGGCGTTACACCAGGGACCAATTTGGCCTCCTGAGTGTATGCATCATTAACATCCACAACAAGAATTATCAAAAACATGGAATGTCGCTTGTAGAGACCAAGTCATTAGAAGAGTTAAGTGGTGTTTTTCTCCATTAGCAGAAGATTAAGGATACGTTCATTAGTTCTACTCTTTATTCATTAGCCTTCTGATCTCCAAAGAGGCAAAAATACATCTTAATACTTACATTAGAGGTTTGTCTTAATGAGGGTGAATGTAGAGAGCCTGTACCAGTGAAACCAATTTCCTCACTTAATTTGGGCAAGGTGATCCCAACAACATTGGATGCATTGAAGAGATACGTTCTTGTCCAAATTCAGGGGCAGATTAAGGTTGTATCCTCTGGAATTTGAGTCTTAAAGAGGCCCAATACAGCAATAAGTAACCAGAGGTCCTATCCTAGAATATTTAACTAAGGACTAAGGGCTTCGGGAATGGGTCCTAAAAGTCTGTCAAGGAGCTCACAGAAAGGGAAAGAAGGAGGAGGAAGAGCCTGCTAAATTGGGATACTTACTCATCTTTGTGCAATGCTTTGAAAATTGCAGTAATAACCAAGTATTCCCATTATTATTCTGTCCAGAGAAAGAGATGGAAAGGAATGTATTCAGATATAATCCCTTATGAAATGAACTCTTAGAGGCACAGCATTTGATTGTCAGTTCCCCCAATAGATGCTAGGACCCCTACTGGAGATGATGCAATAGAGCTGTTCACAGCTTCCCCTTCCCAATCCTGGGGCCAGTTCTACACGAGCAGGCTGCTGGCTTAGTTTAGAGCCACCTAAGAGTGCTCTAAAGTATGCCAGCTGGCTACAGTTCCAATAGCATTGCTCAAATGCAGATGCATTCTGGCTAGATCCCCTATAGGGAGGGCAGGACAGGTAATATAAAAGTTGGTTATGTGCCATCCTGGGGCTTCTCCACAGCGAGGAAATCCCCAAGCTACCTGGATCTGCCACCTTTATAGTTCCTTTTCGTGGGCACACTGGGTTCTCCTGTATTTCACTTAAGCCCTGTGACCAGGGTCCTACTGGGAAGCCAGCTGTGGTCACTCAATTGGCGTGAAATGCAAAGAACGGGGCAGCCAAACCCCCAGAAAGCTGATGGACATTCTAATACTCAGATTTACCAAGCCAGCATAAAAACAGCTTCTTTATTACCTCACTGATTACTCAGAAGTCCAAACAACATAGTTCTCTTAAAGTGATCCAGCCACCCACGTCAAATATGATGATTTTTGAAAATCTTACTTCATCATATAAAAGAAAAGGTTCTACCAATCCCAAAGGATCAGACACATTACCTCCCAGGTTAATGAATGTTTCAGATCTTACGTAAATACATGCTACAGCCAATTCTTATTAAACTAAAATTTATTAAAAAACAAAACAGAGTATGGTTAGAAGATCAATATAAATACAGACACGAGTTCAGTCCATTGAGGTTCAGATTCATAGCAGCGATGGTGAGCTTTGTTGTTGCAAAGATTTCCTTTAGAATTCAGTTAATAGGTCATAGTCCCATTTCCTTTAGAATTCAGTTAATAGGTCATAGTCCCATGTCCAAATATCATATTCAGGACGTACCAGCATAGCTGGGACCTCAGTCTCGCGACTCAAACGTCCCCTAATGAAGCCTAAACAAATCTAAGATGCTGAAATCAGGACTCAAGGACCTTTTATACAATTTCATGTCCTCTTTGACAAGCTGGCATTTCCTCGGGGAACAAAAGGTAATTAGGATGACTTTGAAGGAGGTCCATCATCAGTACTTAGCTATACAAATTAACATAAGGCCATTTGCTTTTTCCTCCACCGTTCACAGTACATTTCAGAGATATCCTGTGTTACAATTCATTCAAATTATATCAGAATACAGCATAGACAGGGACTGTCCCTACTTATACATATGTAAACACACAAAAACACAAACATTATCTCCCTACATGTCTCTTGAGGGTTATTTATTTTGCAGGATGTTTAACCCTTTCTAGCCATGCATCACAAACACTATTAAGGCCTGGTCTACACTGGGGAGGTGGCACTACACTAGATGCAATAAATCGAACCCCAAGAGTCTCAAGAGATGGTGCTTAAGAGCATAAAGACAACTGACTCCCTAAAAACATACATGACCAAGTCTGGGATCGTAAGCATCTAACGGAACAAGCAAGTGTATATCTATTTAAAATAAGACACCTTGTCTCTTCGGCAATATATCTGTACATAGAAGCAATTCTGATTTACAATGAAACTTGTGTTTAGGAGCACCCAAGGTAGGGTAGCTTATCTCAAAGAGTGGCTTTGCCTACAACCTGGTAATCGTAGATCTGGATTCTACTCCCAACTTGACTAGGCTCTTGAGTTGGGGCTTGTCTAGATGACGTGGCAAAGCACATCACAGGGCTTGAGCCGCGAAGTGCTCTAACATGCTGCGCTCCAGCTTCCCTGTGTAGATACAGCTGGCACACTCTACATGCATTCATATTAATGTACACCGGACCCTCATTAGAACGCGGTGTTCGGGATCCATGCACGGTACCACATTAACCACGTTATAGCGGGGACCACATTACCATGGATCCAAATTAAGGTAATTAAATTTGGGATCCATGGCCATGACCCCACTATACGCGAATCCACGCTATAGAGACGCAGGTTATAGCAAGGGTCTTGTGTAGTTTTGTTTCCAACGGGTCTATGTTAATGCAAACTAGGTACCTTTTAGAGCATGCCAGCAGGATCTCCATGGGGCAGTTAGGGCACATGTTACAGCACACCCCAAATCACATCACTCTAGTGTGCTTTGCTGTCATCATGTAGACAAACCCTGGTTAAGTGACCAAGAGCAATTCACAAAGGTCCCAAGCCTGCACACGCTTACGCAAGTTACTTCATCATTGTACGCATCGTAAAGTTATATGAGTAGATGTTTGCCAGGTCAGGACTTCAATTTCTCTGTGCCTGAGTTGTTCCATTAGTAAAATGCAGATAACGATGCTTATTCACCTCTGTAGTATGCTTTGACTTTCTCTGAAGAATTCTGTAAATGCAAAATATTTTTATTATTAAAGAAACAATTAGCATCGATATTTTAAGAGAAGAAGAATCCTTGAGACATTTATATAGGGAAGAGAATGGGAAAATACATAGATGGATATTGAAGAGCATATTGGTCAAGTTTTGAGCCTATCTTAAATATGTGTCTTTATACAGGTCTTTATTATCCCTTATTGCCCCTTCAAAACAGGGCATCTTGTCTCTTGGTTGCAAACTTCAAAATCAGATGCTGAGCCAGACCTGAATGAAACAACTAAGCCACTATTCTGCCTATCAAATTTTTGTTTTGTTTTGTTTTAATTAAAAAATTCCCATAGAAGGCTCCGAGAGGGGAGATCTAGACAAGGGGAAGGCGAGGAAACAAAGATTATCGTTCTGAAAAGTTCTATTGTGTTCAGCAACATATTTTTCTCATTTGTTTAGTCTGAAATTCCTGCTTCAGTGACTTTGGATTTGTTACCTTTCGGAAGGCACAAGGAACATCTGGATTCCATATGACTCACACCTACTCTGTGCCAAATAAACTATATGCTGTTTTCTAAGCCCTTTTTCTCAAAGCACTGCCACTGACTTGGTTTTAAATCTCTCTAAAAGTTGCTAAAACATAACACTAGAATCATGTAATTTGTTGACACAAATTCTGTGGCAGCATATTAGCTCTGGTTGGGTTAGTCACTGTAATATCTATATGTTAGATTCGTATAACATTAAAGGATGGAAACATACCCAGCAGCAAAACAATGCATCTCATGGTGGGAGAGTCAGGTTGAGAATGATCTCTAGAATGTCAACCCTGTGAGACAGTGGAGACCAGGAAGAAGATTTTACCATAACCACCAGCCTATTAGTGGAGCAGCAGTAATGTCAGTCTTAAAAGGACCAGGCTTTTCACCATCAGACAGGGAACAAACAGAAAATTTTAGCTGCGCTTAGGAGGCTGGGGACCTACCACCAAGGGAAAAAATGGAAGGAATTGGGTAAGCTTGATACTCCACATGCAGTGAATTAAACTTCGGGAGTGGGGGGTGGGGGTGAAGAGAAACTCTTCCCAGGCTGGCAAGTAGATGAGTGCTGCAAAAATAGCATGTTCAAGCCCTGGAAAGATGGAAGCAGTTTTTGCTGTCTGCTGCTTAGACAAGGCTGTTGACCTCATGAAGGATCTAAGTCCAGCCCTCCTCAGCCAGAGAGAGAATGTTTACAAGTGAAGCCCCAAGGGGGGTAGAAAAACACACCTCACCACATCCCTTTTTCCCATTTCCCCCCACCTTCAGCCACTTCTCTGCTACAAACGTCTCTCATCTCCAGCGCTGTTAGCGTCACTGATATTGCAAAGACTGACATGCTGCATGCACTGAGATGTGATTCATGCCAACCAAGCCCACTGATGTAAGGGCTTGTGCCATCTTGACAGAATATCATTTCACTATTTCTCTCTTGCCAGGAAGGATGCAGAGATCCAGAAACATATTAGTAATTACTGCAGTTATGGCTCCAAACTCAAATGGGATTTGATAGGTTGTCTCCATTCAAGAATAATTTACAAACTACAATCTGTATGGTTTTTGCCTGTTCATGGAGTGATTCTACAATATTAATCTTATTAAAGAACATTCTGAGGTTCTTTATGCTAGAACAAGTATACTTTACACTGACAGGTACTACATACTGAGAACCACTACTTTACATCTAGTGCTGATGTTATGGATATATTTTTATGGAGTCATAGTTCCTCAGTTCGAATGAGAAGATTATAGTATTCATTATGTATTAAAATCAAGGACAGTCAGTCTTGTTGTTAAGGCACTGGACAGAGACTCACGAAATCTGGATTCAGTTCCCAGATCTACCACAGACTTCCTGTCTGATCTTGAGCAAGTCACCTAGTCTCTTTGAGCCTCCGTTTTCTGGCTATAAAATAGGAATAACACCACTTCCTTCTAGTCTCCTAACCATGGTCTGCTTTTCAGACTACAAGCTTCCTGGGGAAGGTTCTGTTTCTTACTAACTGGGTGGAAAGTGCCTAGCACAATGGACCCCCAATCTTGATTGGGGCCTCTAGAGCCTATTAAAATACCAATTATAATAGTAATAGCACACTGATTCTGTAAAATAAGTGAGCCATTTTCAATGTTATTAGATAGATATGAGTGAAAACCAGAACGGTTTATCCAAATTCCCCCAAGCTTTGGGGATTCAGATACAATGGCGCCTGGATTCAAACCATCTGCGGTTGTCATTCGATTTTGCCAAACCAAAACGACTCCTGGATTAATCTATCTCTGACACTTAAGAAATATTTTAATTTGTATAGTCTAGCACGAGGTGGGCAAACTATAGCCCAGGGGCCGCATCCAGCCCTTCGCACGTTTTAATTTGTCCCTCAAGCTCCCGCCAGGGAGCGGGGTCAGGGGCTTGCCCCACTCCATGTGTGGCAGGGCTCCTGGAAGCAGTAGCATGTCCCTCCTCTGGCTCCTATGCATAGGGGCAGCCAAGGGGCTCTGCACACTGCCCCTGCTCCAAGTGCCACCTCTGCAGCTCCCATTGGCCAAGAACCAGAGAAAATGGGAGCTGCAGGGGTGGCACCTGCAGACAGGGCAGTGCGCAGAGCTGTCTGGCCAGAGCTTGCACCTCTGACCCGCTCCCGTGCCCCAACCTCCTGCCCCAGCCCTGATCCCCTTTCCTGCCCTCCGAACCCCTCCCAGCCCCACAGCCCAATCCCCTGCCCCAGCCCGGAGCCTCCTCCCGCACCCTGAACTCCTTATTTCTGGCCCCACTCCAGAGCCCTCACCCCAAGCTGGAGCCCTCATCCCCTCCCACACCCCAACCCCCAATATTGTGAGTGTTCATGGCCCACCATACAATTTCCATACCCAGATGTGGCCCTCGAGCCAAAAAAATTCCCCACACCTGGTCTCGCAGGAATTAACAAAAAGATGATCAAAAATGCCTCTTGTTCTTAAGACCCAACACCTTCCATGCCATTAATGAGCAGTGAGTTAAAAGGTAAAATTGCTAACAGAAGCTTGAGGATAGTGTAGGGAGATATTTGCATATATTAACTGTGTTAAATTGTGCAGCACGGCACAAGCGTTGATGTGCTACAGTGCATCACGCAGACCTCCATTAACCACGTGAAGGAGTGGTAACTAAAAAGTGTTAACTTCACTTGAACAGTGCCACAAATAATTCATCTTCCTCTCTCTTGAGAGCTTGGAGGTTAATACATGTCATCACTAAATCACAGCAAAGCTTGCTAGCACCACCAGAGTGAAGGTTCTCTCCACCTGCATGGTTATGTCACTAGAATCCCATGGACAAACAGCAGCCCTGTAACACAGCCAGCTTGTGCCAATGATACTTGTTAGAATTCCTTACAGACGCCAAGTGCAAATGGCAAAAGTTATAACAATTAATGTTACTTTTGTTCTCAACATGCAGAAATGGTAATAAGCTTGATACTGCAAATGTTTACTACTGAGCATTTGTGCTTCCTTACTGTGAACAGCCCCAGTGACTCTAATGGGTCTTCACGTGGTAGCAAATGTTTGAAAGACAGGCCCTTAGTTATGAGATCTGAACAAGCAATTTGCCCATACATCTTCAATCCTTAATTCTCTTTTCAAATGGCTAAAAGAAAAGACTATGGGGTCAGACTCTGCTTTCAGTTTTGTTGGTGTAAATCCAGAGTAATTCAGTTAGTTTCAGTGACCTTAAACTCTACTCCCTTCAGTTCCCAGGACTCAGTCCTACACATTAATGATCACTCTGGCCACTATCCAGCAAAGCTAGGGTTGTCACCTTTGTAATATTTAAAAACAAGACATCCCAACAGGAGTGCTGAAACCTCTCCTGCCCCACCACTTCTCCTGAAATCCCACCCTGCCTCACCTCTCCCCCTAAATCCCCACCCCTGTTCACTCATCTTCCCTCCTCCCACCATAACTCTCTGCTTTTCCCCTCTGCCCCCCAGCAGGGCCATCCTTAGGCATATGCAGAATACGCAGCTGCATAGAGCACCATGAAATTTGGGGCAAGAAATTGCCCAAATATCATGGTGTCCTACACAGCTGCGTGCTTCGTATGTGGCAGCAGTGGTAGCCAGCTCCATCCTCCAGCTGGCCCTTCTGTGGGACCAGCTTAGGGGATGAAGGGCACAGGACAACTCCCTCTGCCCCTACACCGCCTCTTCCTAACCCACCTCCATTTTCCACCCCTTCTCCCAAACCCCTCCTTCAGTGACAGACGCGCCCCAGGGGATTAACGGAGGAGGGGGGAGGCGGCCTGGCGCTAGCAGCATGGGTCAGACCTACCCCCACACTCACCGGCGGTGGCAGGAAGCAGAGCAACCCAGCTCACTCCACTCCACTGGCTCCCCGCTGTGTCGCTCTGCTTCCCGAGACACATGGCTGGGGTGGGGGAGCGGAGTGGGCTGGGGCCAGGTCATTCCACTTCCTGCAGCCAGCACCAGGCCACCCGCTAATCTCCATGGCTGCTCTGGGCCTGTGGGGCACCCTAAAGCGGCCTCCCACAGCTCCTGCTGGCCTTGAGCGCAGCCCAGACGCTCCGCGTCAGGGGAGGAGGAAGCAGGAGCTCGGGCTTCATAGGGCACCATAACTGGTAGGGACAGGGCTGCCCTACAGCCTGGCTCGGGAGGGACTCTCACCTGCAGAGCTGGTGCTGGGAAGTGCAGCTGCCCAATGCACGTAGGAAGCGGCCCTGGTTGAGTAGGGGCTGGAGCGGGTGATGACCTGGCACCTCCCTACCTCCCCACTACAGTAACCAAACTTGGGGTGTTCAGTCAGTAGATCTGACCGGACACAGTCAGGTCTCCTTTTTGACAGGATTTTCAGGTTGAAAACCGGACACTTGGCTGCTCTAAGCAAAGTGCTTAAACACGTGAATAGTCACATGGACTTCAGTGAGGCTACTCATGTGCTTAAGTACTTTGGTAGATCAGGGTAAGAGGGCAGCACTGAAACCCAAGTGCAAAGCACACGTCTTCATCGTGGCCTTCATAAATAAGAGCACTCTGTCACACACACACACACACAAAAGATAAAACAAAAGAAAAACCCCAACCATGCAAATATTCTTCCCAAGGAGAGGACTGAAGGAGGAACTATATGTGACAGATGTTAGTCACACTGCTTAATGCATGATTTGAAGTTATTCCAGTTCCATGGTGATGGGCATGGCATATCAACTTGAACAGAACAGAGTAGAATAAAATATGGCCCAATGACATTGCTCTATAGTTATACCCATTTAGGGGTTCCTAGCTGGGTTACAGGCCAGGACATTTTGCTACAAGCCCAAGCCACAGTGGACATGCATCCTGCTATATAAAAGAGAGCAGAATGGGGCTCTACATTTCTCAACATTTTGTTTATTTCTGAACTTCCTCCTACATAGCCAACGAGTGAAACAGGTAGCAAGTCTGACCAAAGTGCAAAGCTCCCAGCAAAAGGTAGCCTACTCTGGATGATGTCTGCAAGGCCTACAAGACCCTGGCTTCTGCAGTTCTGCTGTTGAATCAACTTTTTTATCCATGGATAAATTCAGAGTTAAGTATATTAACCATCATGAGCAAATGTTCCACTCAGACAACTTTAACTCTGCCCCTGGCAGTGCAAACATATCATTTGGAGGAAAAAAAAAACATGAGACCTTATCCATCTATAACAGAGAGTTTGAAATCACCAGTGTGACCACACACACTATAATACTTTACTCTTGGTTATATTGTAGTGCATATTCTGGCCACCTCCAAAGGCATACTAGACAAATATATGAATGGGCAAGTAGTATGTGCTGAAAGTCACCACTCACTAGTATTCATTATCAAACCTTGTGCCACCAGTTAACCATTCTATGCACCACCAATTCACACTGTTAACACTTACACTAAATTTAAAAAATAGAACTACATTAAAAGAGCAAAGTCCGATGAAAGTCTCACCTTTTTTTTAATATTAGCACTTCCACAGACTACAGAATACATAAAGGACTTATGAATAAAGATGACAAAGGGAAGATGGAGTATGCCAATGGTATGCTCACTATAGCAGTACATCGATTTAAAAATTTTCTGGTGACTTCAGATATGGGCTGCAAGCTTTTCATTCCGCTCCCCCAAAAATTACCAGAACCAAATATAACAAATATTTAAAAAACAGAGATATGATCATGAAGCCCCAGATTTCTACAGGTATTCAGGCACGGCTGCACTCAGCATTGCAACACTTAACAGATTTACGAGGCAAAATCTCATTTTCAAAATTGATTTAAGCTCTTAAGAGCCTAAATCTCATCAGTTATCAAAGGGATTTAGGCTTTTAAGAGTTTCAGTCACTCAGTTTCAATCTGAAAATAAGATTTAGCCACCTAAATCAGTTAGGCATTGTAATGCTGAGTTAAGCCATGCCTGAATACCATTAAAAATTGGAACCAAAGTTCTTAATTATGGGGTTTTTTTTAAAAAAAACAAGGCTTTAGGTAAAATTGGAACAAAAAATTTAAAATTTCAGGCTGGCATCTGCAAAGGGGCAGATTTAAGGTTGTTTTAGTGGGGTGTTTGCTTATCAGCATGCTTTCTAAAAGTTGATGCTGACTGGTTGCTGACATTTGATGTAACTGGATTTCCTAATTTTTTAATGTTTGAATTAGTGATTGTTGTACTTGAACAACTTTAACTATTACCTAATGTAGTGCTTTTGTGTTGGACTGTATATCTAATATATGCAGACCCATATATACATACTATACATACACGTTTAGGATTATTTGTATTCTAGTTTATATAGAAAGACAGTATTTCCTGAAATCATGTTTTAGGTACGCTGTATCAAAAAAGAGGAAACTTGTGTAGATTTTCTTTGTTAATTACCATATCTAAAAACACTTCCTTTAAGCTTAAAGAAAAGAGCCCCATACTTTCCAGACGTTAGACAGGATTATATCATAGACGCAAGGTGAATGCAGTTCGTGTTCTAATCTAAATGACTGTATAGTTATTGCTGCTAACAGTTTCATGTAAAGCTTTTCAAGAAAATGTAGCCATTCACATTTTTGGAGAGGTTTACTCTGGTTCTGAGAAAAAACGGCCTTAACGTGTATTAGCCTGTATGTAGCTGCAGGGGAAAATAGTTAAAGAATGAAGCCAACAGTCATCATGAAAGACAAGGTGTTTCATTGTAAGCTTTTTTCATCCTTGAAAATTCATGCCATTTTCTAAAGCACAGAATATCCCTTGTGGGGCTCAGTGTATCACCTCAGTGATGTGCTTGATCTCCACTGCCTAATGGAGTCTTTGAAACCATTCCTGACCTTTGGTCCCATATCACATGACAGTACAACGGTTCTCCTCTCAGTTGCACTGGTGTAAACCAGAAGTAACTCCACTGATGTCAATGCAGTGAGAGGAAAATCTGGCCCAAACATTTTAACAGCACTAAAAGAACTGCAACACAACAACTGCATAAATCTTTCCCTGTGCTATTTACTCCCAAACCAGACTTAGGGTTGCAAAACGCTCCAGGATTGCCCTGGAGTCTCCAGAAATTAAAGATTAATCTTTAATTAAAGGTTATATCATGTGATGAAAACTCCAGGAATACATCTAAGCAAAACTGGCAACCCTAGAGCTAGTATTCCTCTGTCCCTTTAATCTCTATTTGCTCATTCAGACACTGATTCAGCAAAACACTTAAGTACATATTTAACTTTAAGAAGGTGAATTGTCCTGTTAAAGTCAATGGGATTATTCACCTGCTTAAAGCTAAGTACATGCTTAAGTGCTTTGATGAAGCAGTGTCTTGATCTCTTTACATCTGTCTGACTGGATATCTGAGCCAGCCATAGGTATCAAAAGAGAAAAAGAACTCTTCAGTCATATGAAGATGCGATATGCATAGGAAGAGATGTTAGAGAAGGATAACTATTTATGTAGAGTGGTTACTTTTAAAGTAAGTGAGGCGCAATTTAACTAAAATTTAAAGTTAAATTTGTCAAGCGTTTTTTGACCTTAAGCGTGCTGCTGGGATTCAAAAGAAATATTTGCCTCAAAAGTCCCTGGGAGCAGCTTTAGAAAGAAAGTGATGGCAATAAGTCCTTGTAAGGTACTTTAGGAAATTTTGGGTCATTGCTGGGGGATTAGCGTATTTGCATGCTTGCTGGCTTTGCCAGATGGTGCAGACAATATTTCAAAGGTCACAATTGGGGGTTGACCAGGTCAAAGTATTCCAGTGAAGCTTGGACCTGCCACAAACATTTCCATCTCCTGGTACCCTACCTGACACTTCAGAGCCAGCCTGGAAAAGGGCATAGCGATGGCTCACCAGTCACTACTGCTGGTGAATGAAAACCTATTCATTAGCCTCTGGCCCTTTAACCCCCCTCACCTTCCCTCTTCAAGACCTTTAGAATGCAATTAGTGCCTTCTTGCATTAGTTTACATTTTAAACCATAGTTTATGAGCTACAAATCAAAGACGATATTATATGACAGTATGTCAAAGGGTTTTCATTACCTTCAGAATGTTGACTTATGTATGTTATACAGACACTAATGCTTGCAAAAGTTCAGTCAAGCCATCCTGTGTCACAGCACTGATTGTCAGAGGAGCAGCTACAGAATAAAGATCTTTGAAAATCTTACGTAGAGGGTGGGGGAATTTTGTTGACTGTTTCAACAGTTAAATCACGAGTCCAAAACCACAACACAGAGCAAGGAACAGTGAGAAAGCCACAAACTCCTGGCAATGCAAGGAACATTTCCGTTTAGTTGGCACTGGGCATCACGCTTTGCCCTGCAGATAATGAGTGAATTTTGAGTTAAATACATCAGGCCTGATTCTCCTCTCACTTACACTAGTTTAAATAGGGAATAATTCTTCCACTTCAAGTCAATGGAGTTACCACTATAGAACGGTATAAGTCAGGGAAAAACCAGGTCGACTGTCTTATTGTCTTAAAATGAAGTATTCTATATTTCTTCATTTATTTCCTAATAATTATGTCTACATCAATAGAATTTTCATCAGTACATTTAATCATTCTGTACTCCTGGTTTGCCATGGATCATAAGGTAAGGTGATTTGCTCTCACTAATCAAGTAAGGTCCAATTACAAAGCAACCTTCTGCTCCATTAAAATATACAAAATATAATATCCTTCTTGCACCAGTTCCAATGTACTATCGATACTTTTGATTTAGAACATCCTGACCAATATAATTGCTGATTATAACATCCTCAGAACTTTGATAACTGTGTTTCAAAATAAATCCTCATCTCCTTCCTCCTCTCCCCTCCCCCCTTTTATTTCTGCTTCTGGTCCAAGGTGAGTGGAAAGGTTTCTCTTACTTGCCTCTAGGGGTAGATACCTGATGACAAGGAGGAGTCTTTTTGCACAAGAGGGTAAATTTCTTTCTGATTAAAGCACAATCTAATAAATAATATAGCCTAGCAATAAAGCACTACCTGCTATTTCTAATAGGTACAAGACTTGAGTATAACTCCACTGGAATTCTCCAGGGAAGGTGCACACACATATTATTGCATATGAAAGATAAATCCATATGCATACTACCACAGGCTGCATGCATGGTTGTACATCCTTCCAGACTAGACCTCTGCCTACTCTGCTGGCATATAAATGGGGCATCCCCTGTTGTGCTTAGATGAGCAAGAAGTGCTGCTGTGGATGTAAGTCAGCTCTTGGTGTCTGGGTTTAAGGCACAGCAGTGAATGATAAACAAGTGGACCAGACACTGTGGAAGTGAGTCACCTCTGCAGGGACATAAGAGAAGAAGCTGGTGAAATATCCTCCTCCTTTCAACCTGTGAGGGACAGAGACCAACTAGGAATGTGGACTTCAACCCAATCTTCAGCAGAGAGACCAGGGTGAGTGGCAAGAGAGCATGTAGCTTCTTCCCATGCATTAACCAGAAGGGGAAGGTTTTGACATCAAATACATTGAGGTCAGTTTTTCCAGACATGGGTACCTAAAGTCAGGTTTTGTTTAGGCACCTAAACAAAAATGGCCTGATTTTCAAAAGTGCTGACCATCTGGTTAGCAAGCACTGCCCACAACAATAAAAAGACTGGGCCCTTCAGGTTACATCCTGCCCCTAGTCCGCAGCAGAAATTGGACTGATACTGATGGGCATTATGCGTGTGTACACATTGAGGTCACTATATTGCCCAGTGGTTTTACATTTGCATTCAGAAACCTAATGGTTCTGCTCACAGGGAAAAAATCCTACAGGGAACATATGGGAGTAATTTGTATCCATATGTAAAGTACCGTAAAGACATATATAGTTTCTCTCTGCCTTTCCCACCCCTCTTCTGCCTGGGAAAGGTAATCTTCCAACGAAGCAAAACGCTGCTTCAGGCTACACGTTACTATTATCTTGGGCCTGAGTCTAGAAGTCTGCCAGCTACACCACATTAGTTGTGGTTTTTCCTGAGGCAACTTGGAACAAAAACAAGAAAAATCAAACTCAGCTCACGCTGGGGCTTTGAAACTGACACATCAGATTCTCACCGATGGCACTGAGAATAGTCCCGGTATTTCCTCTTCGTGGTGCACACAAGGGCTGTATTTTCAAAGCATGGGGCGGTGTGTTTTGTAAGCTCCCTATTTTGCAGAGCTCAGCTGCATCTTTGTGAAAATTTACCCTGTGGTTTTGACATGGAAAGTTATCATTTGACCACAAGGTTGCCGCAGTAAAGTCTTGTTCTTCAAAGAGTTCTAAAGCAATCTAGTACTTTTTGTAAGATTATGATAGATTTTTTTTTAAAGAAGACCTATCCACCAATTCCAGCTCTAAAGAAGTTCCACACTGTCTGTGATCTATATATATAGGTCAAGTTTGTCTCAGTTGTAATACAGTATGTAAAAGCAGAACAATGTTATCAAATGCAGCTATGCAGCTTAGCAAAACATAAGATTCTCATACCAAATAATGCCTCACAGTAAGCCAACACCTGTGGTATCGCACTTGGGCCTTTTAATTTAGCATGTCTTCTAATTAAAGATTGATTAAATGTACTTTAAATAAATTGCTCCTTCTCCCTGCGCCAGATTCTGAAGTGTTCTCTCTGTACAACTTGGGAGGGCATGCTAAAAGCAAACACATCTACAGACCCCATCCAGCCTAAAGAGAGTGTCTCAGGCTACACAGAAAATACTCCCAGCTCCGAGGGGAAAAAGCACCATTTAAAGCAGCTCTCTTCAGAATTCCATTAGCACCTGCAACTGTCCCCTCCCCATTTAGGGCAATCTAGCTCATAGGAGCAATGTCAAAGGTGGGAGCGAGACTCACTTCTGTGCTCAGTGAGTCTTCCCCTCCACACCCTGCTGTCCAAGAGCCTTATAAAAAGGCAGGTCTGTGTTCTATCTATTTATATGGCTCGCCACACTGTAGTAACTGTGTGCCCAGCATCACACAGGAAGCCTGAGGCTGAGCCAGAAATTAACCCAAGTCTCTTGAGTCCTAATCCAGCCCTTATCCAACTAGATCTCCCTTCCTACCTTACTAGTCAGAATTTTAAGGGGCCCCAGACACAGCTCATGAGAGCTCCCTGGCAGGCAGCCCCATAGCTGAGGTCATATAAAAAAACAATGACTGAAAGATCTGTTCGGCCTAAAGATTAAACTGAGCACTCACTAGAACAAGCCACGACAATTGATGTAGTGGAGGCAGTGGCATCTACACACAAGGTCAGTCAACAGTAATCAAGTCCCTACCCTCAATAAATGGGCACAGGAAGGAAAGCCCGTCGTTATGCAACCTGATGATGGACAGAGGAAGCTCTCAAGTG
This sequence comes from Dermatemys mawii, assembly GCA_007922305.1. Taxonomy (NCBI): domain Eukaryota; kingdom Metazoa; phylum Chordata; order Testudines; family Dermatemydidae; genus Dermatemys; species Dermatemys mawii. Next base: position 6,681,904 of record ML677350.1, read on the forward strand.
AGTTTCTGGTAAAGAGAAGGAAACAGGAAAATCTTGGCCCTGCAGGCCTGGTTGGAGACCGTACCCACACCTTTTTGGACTAGACTATCTCAAGGATGGCTGCATAGCCCCCTTGGAAGATCAGATGAACTGGCTGTGAGTTAGAGGCTTTGGTACATGGAAGGCAAGGATACAATTTACATACATTCTTTTCTCCTAGGACAGCTCACCATGATGGCACCTTTTATTCAGTTATTTGTGAGGCTTCCACAGATAGATCAGCCAGAAGCATGAGGCCACGACCCACAGCCTTTCCAAGCTTGCATGGCTCAGAAGGCTATGGTTACATTCTACTGAATCACACACACTACACAACAACAGGGCTTCCATACCCCTATGGAAATCCCTTCTACTTGACGAGCTAGGTTTCAGAACAAACCAATGGCTCCATTGATTTACCATATCCTGGGGCTAGTGCTCCTCCATATGAAAGTAAACAAGGCAAGCACAAACCAGTAAAGACCAGTTAAAATACACTATTACAGTCTACTGGAATTTCCACCCATGGAAATTTTATATTTAACAGAATAAGCCATTTGAAGTACATATAAAAATCCTCCTCAAACTATAAATATTCACGACTTATCTGATTGCCAGTATGATCTCTTCTGGATGGTGTGTATAATGAAAGAACGAACTGCTACACTTCATGAGTTACAGTATATTGTCAGTCTGCCTGTCGCATGAAGATGAAAGATAAACACACTGCATAAAAACTACTGTATTATACCTGTCTTCAGCTCTGCCACAGACTGCCTGGCTTTTCAGATATTTGCTGTGCTAATACCAACCTTATTTCTTTATCTCATGTTTATGAGGAGTTTTATTGTACATCGCTCTGGCATCAGCTGGTTCTGGGATTTACTCATTTGACATGTTTATGGCGTTTTAGATAAACACCACAGTAGATGACTTAAGGAGCCAGTTCTTTCAATTTAAAAGGGCCTGAAGCACAGTTTTGGATTTCCCCATTCCTACCCCCACATATTCACTCCTCAGCAACTGCAAGATGATATCGGCTTGGCTGTTTACTGTGGTGGAGGAGCATTTTTCTCTCATGCTGTCAAAAGGCTGAGAGCACATCTGTCGGACTCAGACTGTGCCCTGTACATCTTGTTGGCAGAACTCAGTGCCATCTGACTTAAGTATGACACGGCTCCCTGTTTATCTGGAGACTGACTTCCTGGTTGGGAAATACAAGAGGTGGGGGAGAGGGGGATTCACACGAAAGCTGGGTGGGAGGAGGGGGGAAGGGATTCAGGAAACCTGAATTAAAAATAAGAGGGAAGAACCCAATTAGTTAACATAAAACAGATGCTTTCATTGGCCAAGTGTTCATAATAATGCACTACAGTGTAAACACAGCAGCTGTAAGGGCTGGTGCACTGTAACTGTGTTCTTTTAACATGTTTATTTTTATCAAATGCTCAAAGCTGTGGAATTTAATCTTCAGGTAATAGGTTGCTTTCAGATTTAAGCCACTGCTGTTGAGGTGCAGTGCCCCAGGGGAGCATCATTAGGGCAAGTGCAATGCATAAGGTTCGGGGAGCACCAAGGAGAGCTGAGACACTATTACACCCTGTGAGATCTTCCCATCTACCCAAGACCTTATTCAGCCCTCCCTTATCATAGTGAGGTGCCCCACAACCATTAACTTTATCCTCAACACCATCCATCTGAGATATACATGTTATCCTAAACCTGGCACAGGGTAGATTAAGTGATTTACCCAGACTCAAACAGGAAGTCGGTGACCACGCCAAAAACTGAACTCAGGTCTCAAGCATATAAGTGCTATGTCCTAGCCTCTAGACCAGGGGTAGGCAACCTATGGCATGGGTGCCAAAGGCGGCACGTGAGCTGATTTTCAGTGGCACTCACCCTGCACAGGTCCTGGCCACCGATATGGGGGCTCTGAATTTTAATTGAATTTTAAATGAAGCTTCTTAAACATTTTAAAAACCTTATTTACTTCACATACAACAATAGTTTAGTTCTACATTATAGACTTATAGAAAGAGACCCTCTAAAAACATTAAAATGTATTACTGGCACATGAAACCTTAAAATTAGAGTGAAGAAATGAAGACTCAGCACACCACTTCTGAAAGGTTGCTGACCCCTGCTCTAGACCATTCTTCCTCCCAGGGAGAATATGTGGTATCTCTCTCTTCGCACGTCACCAACTCTGCTGGCTGGCATCAAGGAGGTTTCTAGTGGCAGCGGCAATGCTAGAGACTTCCTGTCCTTTTACTCAATCCGTGCAAGGACTGGGATTGTGCCCAGTCCCTGTATAGGGGTACAAGAGGGAAGGGGAGGGGAAAAGGTGCTTAATGCCCCTCTCCCTTTGCAGACCCACTGTGGGAGGGTGGATTTGCTCGTATCTACTTTCTAGCCTCACAAACGGCCTGGAGACCTTCAGGTAAAACACTTCACACAATTTATATAGTGCTCTTGTCCACCATTTTTATAGATTATGCCACCTCATACCAACAGGAAGACAGAGTCCTCAGCTCCTGAGACAGGGAGGGAAGAGCTCTCTCATGGCATTCACTCACTTCACTCCCCTGCCCCAGCACTTCCTTCCTGTGCCTTTTGTACCCTCTGGGCTAATGAGTTAATGAGCCTTTTAACCCTTTCCATCCCAATCGATCATTTGGGCACAGCTCCCCAAGTCAGGTTTGCTCAGGGCAATTAATTGGAGGTGCAGTGTTCAGAGTGCTGGCCTGGCTGCTGCTGCCCAGAACCCTGTCACACCCACACAGAGCCCAGCAAATCTGGACATTGGTATTTTAAGAGTGCAAACCTCTTAAAAAACGGAAAAGTTCATGTTCCCACAGAAGTACTAGCTCAGCCAAGCTCACATTCTTCACAGCTCATGGTTCAGGCTACGTTTTAGTCATGGGTATTCGGGTAAAAGTCATGGACAGGTCATGGGCAGTAAACAAAAATTCACGACCATGACTTGTCCATCACTTTTACTATATACCCCTGACTAAAACTTGGAGGGGGAGTGGCACGGGAGAGTGGCCCTGGGGGCACCGCGGGTGCTGGGGAGGGGGACGCAACTGGTGCTTGGGGGAGTCGCGACCTGGGGGGGGCGCCGCAGGTGCTCCCACGGGGGTGGTGGAAGAGTCACGGTCCAGGGAGCACCATGGGTCCTCGGAATGGGGAGTTGCAGCCTCAGGGTACTCGTGGGGAGGGAGGAGTCATGGCCCAGAGGTGGTATGGGTGCTTGGAGGGAGAGGGGGAGGAGGGGAGTCATGGCTCGGGGGTGCCACGGGTGCTTGGAGGAGGAGTCGTGGCCCGGGGGCTGTGTGGTTGCTCGGGAGAGGAGTTGGCAGGGCTAGGGCAAGTTCCCTACCATGTTCCTGGGAAGTGGTGACTTCTAGCTCCTACTTCCATTTGTTGTCTCTGCTCTGCCCCAAGCCCCAGTTCTGCAGCTCAAATTGGCTGGGAACTGCGGACAATGGGAGCTGTGGGGGCAGTGCATGTGCGCAGAGGCAGCACACGGAGCTAGGAGCTGAAAGCGGGGACTTGCTGTCACCATTCCGGGGAGCCCCCAAGGAAGCATTGTCCTGCACCCCAACCCCCAGCGCTGAGCACCCCAAACCCAAACTTCTGCTGCTGGGGGGTGGCAGGTCTGGAGACTGCCCTAGCAGCGGCCAGTGTGCCTGGCCCAGGGGCTGCATGAGCTACTCAGGCGGCCCCTGGGTCAGGCACACCAGCTGCTGCAGAAGTCATGGAGGGCACAGAAAGTCACAGAATCCATGACTTCCGTGACAAACACAGAGCTTTACTCGTGGTATATATTTTGTGACAAAAACTGCAAAATGTATCAAAAGGAAACAAAAACAAAAAACAAAACCCCACCACCCTGTGTTGATACAACATTAAAGTTTATATATATAAATACAAAAATAGTCAAGGCATACACATGGTACAGTTCTCACAGTGACATGAAATATCCAAAACACAAGATCTGATAGTAATAGGGGATTTTAACAACCCAGACACCTGTTGAAAGAATAACATAGCAAAACACAAAATTTCCAATAAGTTCGTGGAATGTGTTGGGCAGAACTTTTTGTTCCAGAAAGTGGAAGTAGTAAACAGGGGGACAGCCATTTTATATTTGATTCTGATCAACAGGAAGGTGTTGGTAGTGAATCTGAAGGTGAAAGGCAATTTGGGTGAAAGTGATCATGAAATGATAGATTTCATGATTCTAAGGAAAGGAAGGAGTGAGAGGAGCAGAATGAAGCCGGAGGCCTTCCAAAAAGCAGATATTAAACTCAAAACTGGTAGGTGAGGTCCCATGACCCTGGGAAGAAAATCTAAGGGGAAAAGGAGTTCAGGAAAGCTGGCAGTTTCTCAAGGAGACAATATTAAAATCACAACTGCACACTATCCCGATCTGATGAAAAGCTAGGAAGAACAGTCAGAGGCCAAACTGACTCCATCAGGAGATCTTTAATGACCTGAAAATCAAAAAAGAATGCTCAAGGGGAAACACGGACAAATTGCTAAGGAAGAGCACAAAAGAACAGCACAAGCATGTAGAAACAAAATCAGAAAGGCTAAGGCACAAAATGAGTTACACCTAGTAAAGGACATAAATGGCAATAAGAAAAGGCTCTTTAAATATATAGATATATAAATATAAGAGAAAGACAAAAGAACATGTAGGTCCTCTACGTAGTGGGGAAGGAGAGCTATTAACTGATATCATCAAGAAAGCTGAAGTGTTTAATGCCTATTTTGCTTCAGTCTTTACTAAAATGATTAATGGTGACCAGATACTCAACACAATTAACATTAACAATGGGGGAAGATAGGGGAGAGAGGGAATGGAAGCCATAATAGTCTTTAACCTATTCTTTCCCTATAAAGATAAATTACATGTATTCAAATTGGCAGGGCCTGAGGAAATTCACCCTAGAGTACTTAAGGAACTACAGTAACTTCTCATTTAAAGTTGTCCCGGTTAACATTGTTTCGTTGTTACATTGTTAATGAATTAGGGAATATGCTTGTTTAAAGTAGTGCAATACTCCCTTCTAAAGTCAGCTGCCCAGCAGGCTATCAACTGTTGGCAGTTCAATTGCCCGTAGTTTATACGTTCCTTCCCCCACAGTAATGTGCTGCTCCTGCCCTCTGCCTTGGAGTTGCTCCCTGAGACTCCTGCTTGCTGGAGGTGTGGAAGAAGAGGGGGGCTAATGTCAGGGTGTCTCCCTCCCCGCTGCTCCTGCACCCTGCTTACCCCATCTTCCATAGAGCAAAGGGGACACACCCAGGAGGGAGCTGCTGCCTATGGCTGCAGCTGCTGGCTTGCTGCTCTAATTAACAAGGCAGTATACTTCTGACCCCACCCTTGATACTTAAAGGGAAATGCGCATCTCTCTCTCAGGGTGTATGTCTCTGCCCTTTCTCCTTTCCTGTTGCATTCTAGAGTGTGAGAGTTAACCCCTGAGGGCTCAGCAAGTTGCTAGTTCATTTAGCACAGTGGTTCTCAAACTTGTGTATTGGTGACCCCTTTCAAATAGCAAGCCTCTGAGTGTGACCCCCCCTTATAAATTAAAAACACTTTTAAATATATTTAAAACCATTATAAATGCTGCATGCAAAGCGGGCTTTGGGGTGGAGGCTGACAGCTCGCGACCCTCCCACGTAATAACCGCATGACCCCCTTAGGGGTCCTGAACCCCAGTTTGAGAACCCCTGATTTAGCAGTAAGGCATTCTCTGGGAAATATCCCACCCTCTGACTCCTCCATCTCAACCAAGCTTCACAATCATCACCACTGTGTATCAGTATTGAATTGTTTAAAACTTATACTTGTGTGTGTGTGTGTGTGTGTGTGTGTGTATATATATATATATATATATAATATAGTCTTTTGTCTGGTGAAAAAAATTTCCCTGGAACCTAACCCCCCCCCCCCATTTACATTAATTCTTATGGGGAAATTGGATTTGCTTAACATCTTTTCGCTTAAAGTCACATTTTTCAGGAACAGAACTACAATGTTAAGTGAGGAATTCCTGTAATTGAAGCAATCTCAGAACAGTTATCAATTATCTTTGAGAACTCCTGAGGATGGGTGAGATCCCAGAAGACTGGAGAAGGTCAAACATAGTACCAATCTTTAAAAAGGGGAACAAAGAGGACCCAGGGAATTATAGAGCAGAAAGCCTAACTTTGATACCCGGAAAGATACTAGAACAAATTTATTAAGCAATCAGTTTGTAAGCCCTAGATGATAATAGGGTTATAAGGAATAGCCAGCATGGATTTCTCAAGAACAAAGCATGCCAAAAAAAACTAATTTCCTTCTTTGACGGGGTTACTGGCCTACTGGATAGGGGGCAAGCAGTAGATGAGATATATCTTGATTTTAATAATGATTTTGACACAGTTCCACATGACATTTGCTGTCTGGGTGACCAAACAGCAAATGTGAAAAACCGGGACAGGGGGTGGGGGGTAACAGGAGCCTATTTAAGAAAAAGACCCAAAAATTGGGACGTCTGATCACCCTATTCCAGAGGAGAGCAACACAGATGGTGGAAGACTTCTTCTGTGGCCTTGGGCAAGTCACTTACTGTTTTACAGATGTGGTATACTCAGAGTAATAATAAAACTTCCCATCTCTCACCCACCGACTTTTGACTGTCTTGTCCAGTTAGACTGTAAAATCTTTGAGACAGTGATACCATTTGATATGTACATGTACAGCACCTCACACAACAGAGAACCAGTCTCAGCTGGGGTATCCAGACTCCAATGTAATTCAAATGATAAACAGTAATAAGGAGGCCCTCTGAATTGTTTTGAGCACAGTATGGAACAAGGCAAGACTGTCTTTCATCTTTTCTATTTCCTATATCTATAGAACCATTAACTACCACCATATGCAAGACAACATTTAACACCTCCAGTCTCAAAAGTAACAACTGCAAACATAAAATAACACCAACCGCAGATGATACTTTGCAATAGTTAAGCAAAGCAGAAGCTTCTCTACAACAGTTTGAAATGCTTCTTCCTGAGCAGCCTCACTGCAGAACAGAAATACAGGCCCTCCACACCTAGGTGAATTTCCCCTTATGTGTTTATGTAACTCTAATATAGCTAACACATGGCCTAGCTTGCATGGCTTGTGTGGTGTACCCATAAAGTAGATAGCAGCATAGGAGATGTAGCTTCTGCCACATTCCTTCTTCTCTCCCCTCACCAATACATTTTGTTGGGACGGCGTAAGTAATGGGGTCGTAGCATGTGCAGGCCAGCATAAGGCCAGCATAACTGAAGCAGCGTTCTCAGGGACACATCCTCAATTCTGTAACATAAACTGGAAAAGAAACTATCAATGCCTTAAAGAGTCAGGGTTTTAACAGGTACCTGAGTCTGAAATGTTAGACTGTATATGTAAATGCTATTCTGTTTAAAAAACTATAGTTTGGCGGCTTTTTTCGGCAATGAGAAGCCAGAGTAAGATGCAACTCGCAGTCCAGTTCAGCTTTTCGTTTCCTTTATTTTTTTAGTTTGCTGCTGCAGCACATTTTTTTTATTACAGTCATTTTGCTGAATTATTACATAAGGGAAAGTATTTGACTCAATCGTCCTGCTGGCTGTACGGACTCACTTTTCCCTTCAGGTCTCAGGAGTAAAGGGCACAATTTCTGTGTTCCTGGCCCAAGGCTTATCACCTGAAGATAGCTGTCATACAACACTGTATCTGACATGACAGCTCAAAGCACTCAGTTGCTTATTCAGAGGCTAGAGGGGAAGTTGCAGAGGAACAGGGAGATGACAGAAAGTGAATGGGGGAAGGAGTAGAAGAGGACGAAGATGACAGAAGAAATGCCAGAGAAGAGACAATCTAATAGGAAAGAACAAGAGTGTTTTATCACATGCAAGAGTTGTTGGGACACACATCAGGTTCTTCCACCCTCTAAAAAGAGCCGGCAGTAGCCTTCTCTGTGCTTAAGCTGCCTCAGGCATCTTTGGCCACTTGCTCCCCCGCCTGCAGCCTCAACCACTTTCAGTGGGCCGCTCTCCTCTGTTACTGCTACCCCATGGTGCGGGGAGGTCGCAGACACCTCAACCTGCTGTTTCACGTCTTCCACATCTCCCAGCTCTCAGAGACAGCCCCTCCCCTGCTCCCAGTATGAACACAGGTGACAAATGGGACATGAAGTTATCCGCTCTTCGAGGGCAGAAGGGATGTTGACTGCCTTGAACTAAGATGCCTCCATATGCCATGCTGGCTTCAGAGATGTGGCGCATACACCACTCCTGATAAAGTCCATGGAGTTTGTGGGTAGAACCAGCACCTTTATCTGTGACAGTACATCCATCACAGAACCCTGCTCTGAGGGTACAAAAAATGCCTCCCTTTTAAATCAATAAGGCAGACGTTAACAAAAGGTTTGTTCATATATTTATATACAGCATTTAACATTTCAGAAACCCCAGGGTGGCTTAAACAAGAGGCACTCTCTTATCCTATTGGCCTGTTTCAGTCATATAGCATATGCTAGGCGGGGTGTCACAGGAAGTGGGAGCCAACTAGTTTGAAGGTCAAAACCTTAAAAAAAGAGGCTTGTCTTAACATACTACTGTACGTGGTGAATGCCTCACTTAGCAATTGCACGTGGGGCATAAGAGCACATAAATACTTGCGCTTAGCGCTTTCGTACTTGCAGGCCACCCCCAATGTAATTACTGCAATGGTGTTTGGCATGGAATGATCCCTTTATTCCTTAGTAATAGTTATTTCCTAAGATTCAAGTCAACACTCTAGTCTGATTCTTTTGAAAATGCAGTTTTGGAAGTGTGGAGTAAAAGATGAAAGGAAACAGCTGATGGCAGAGTTAATAATGGAAATGAGGACTGTTCATCAGCATACAGAGCTATTAGACAGGAGGAAACAATCCTGACAAGAGAACCCTCACAAAACTCATTTGAAGCTTCACACTTTCTATATATGTTCTACTCTGGAATACACAGTGGGATATGCACATTGCATACTTACATTTCTGCCCTATTCAGCATCTTTGAACTCAAATGTAGCATGTTCTGCCTTGCATCTCAGTTCTGTCCTGCTTCTCCTACTATCCCAGGGCTTCAGTCTATTCTCTCTCTGACAGAGAGATCATGAGGCACTGTACATTGGACTCAGTAAATACTGACTTTGTGCAGCTGACCACTAAGTAGTAGCTAGAAGCCAAGTACATGTATGTCACTCCTGCTTCATCTTACATATTTTACGTTGGGTTTCCAGAGGTGAAAGCCTAATTTTGTAGTTGCCTAATGGAACTCTGCCCTTAAAGTTCTGGGAAAAATCTCTCCACCCTGCACTTGTGCACCTTAGCTGTAGCCAGACCAAACCAACCCCAAAATGAAACCCAGATGGACATCAAGCACCACTGAGCAGAGGGTAAGTATTCCAAGAAGTTGGTCCAAATGCAACCTTTTATTCTATAGTATGTTGCTTTATCACTCTTCAACCCAGAATGACTTTGTTGCTTTGGTCCAGAACTTATGCTGTTCTGAGTTAGCAAAATCCTTTCTGCTCTAACAAGATTGAATGCCGTAAGTTTTACAGAGAGATTCAATCCATTTGCTGATTAAAAGCTATAGATCACGCTGCTTTGGACATACTCGAGCCATTATGAATAAGAAGCGTAAAAAAAGCTTCCAGTGTAACCAGTGTCTTTGAAACTGATATGGCTACAGTTAATAAAACTTCTTGTTCAATGTCTGCAATGCCAACAGGCAGAAAATTTATAGCAGCCTTTGAAATTGTCTATTTAGAAATGAGTTATTGGTACAGTATCTTTAATTCCAAAACAAAAAAAAATATAGAAGACATTGTCACAAGTCAAGAAAGTGTACAGATAAAAAGAGCAACAGAAATGTCACTGACATACTGTATTTCAGCGTCAACTTAGGGCTTGTCTTCACTACGCGCAGTAGCAATCGGTCTTTTGGCGATCGATTTATCGCGTCTCGTCAGGACGCGATAAATCGATCGCCAGCGCTGCCCCCGTCGACTCCAGAACTCCAGCTCGCCAAAAGGCGTAAGCTGGAGTCGACGGGGGAGCACGCTGCCGACCGCCGCTGCTGTGAGGACGGCAGGTAAGTCGGTTGTAGCGACGCCAACTTCAGAAGTTGCGTATCTACAGCCGATCCCCAGCCCTAGTGAAGACCAGCCCTTACAGATGAAAGTCCTACAGACAAACCGACCCTCCCCTAAAAATATACATTGAAAACTCTCTAAAGGTATCTTTCTACATGCTCCTCTGCTTATTCCTATTATATTAAAAAGTTAATAAATCTGGATATGCTTATTAAAAGACAATTTCACAACATTTAGATAGGCAACTATTGCTATTTGACATTAAAAGCCAACATTTGCCCACAGTTGTACCTGAAATACCACAGGTTCCCTCCTACACTTAGGAAAAGAAATAGCACTGGTAATTCTGTAAGATCTGTTAACAAATGTTGACTCCTTAATGAAAATTATCCTATTTAAAGGTTTCCATAATGGCCCACAGTCAGGTGACCTATGGAACATATCTGTCTATACCAAATATGCTAAGATTGACAGAACTACATAAAAGTACTGATTCAGAGAGAACTTAAATCTGTACTTAAGACCCAGGAGTTGAGTATGTGCATAAGTGTCTTGTGGAACTAAAATCTGAGAACTGAGAGAACGATAGGAAGGGCTAAATACTTAGATTGTAAGCAACTTGGGATAGGGACTGTCTTTTCATTCTGTGCTTGTACAGTGTCTAGCACAATGAAGTCCTGTTCTACGACTAGGGTTCTGAGGCACTCCAGTACTACAATCATTTTTTTAAAAAACAGTATTTGATATTTGTGGCCTATGCAAGAAAAAACACTAGTCATACAGAAAACACGTTTTATGAACAAGAGAACAGTTCGTAACTCTTTCATATCTAGCAGACTAACTTCCAGTAATATAACTGCAACACTTTGGAGAAGTCATCCAAAAAATCTTTAGTTGTGCATGACTCTTGAAAATGAAATTCAACTACTTGTTGCTGGACATCCCTAAGTTGTACTGGACAATACACTTTCACCTCTTTTTCTGTCTTGACAGAGAGATCCAAAAAAATGGTATCCCTCCTTCTGTCCAAATAGATTTCCCTTTTTGATTTTTTGCCATCTGTTGTTAGCCAATACAATCAGTCAGTACAAAGGTACTCTATAAACCTCAAAGGATATCCCAGGGTTATTGTATTAGAGTCGCAACAGGCCCCTTTTATAGGAGATTTACAACATTTCATGCAGATACAGAAAACTGTATCAATATCAGTCTGTTACACCTAAGCTTTAAAAAGTGAAGCCAACTTTTTCAATTGTATACAATAAGGTTAAGCAAAAAAAATTGTTAGAACCATAATAATTACAACTGGCTGAATTATTAGTTGCAAATAATTTATCTGACAAATTTAGCCATTTATGTTTGCAAGTTGTCTTCAAAGTTTCTAAAGTTGTCTTCAGTGTTCTCAACTGTGTGACAGCTTACGCAAATCATTGTTAATTTGTAGCTTGTTTGTAAACTAGATATTATGGGCTTGATCCAAAACTCACTGAAGTCAACAGAAATACTCTAAGTTTTTATGAGTATTTGCTATTCATTACTCCCTAGTCTTGTTGTATGACTTGTCTCCTAAATTACATGGTATTGTTCTGTTACCTGATTGGGTGACCAAAGCTTTATAAGCAGAAGAGATTTCTTCTTCTGTTTTCAAATTACCTGTGAGCATTCACAACTATTAGGTTCCCTGTGAATTGTTTTAATGTGTGGATAAAAAAGAGATTTTCAAAGTGACGGTCATTCATTTATTATGTGGATAGTCTAGCAACTGTTATATGTGTGTATGTACAAGCACACACAAGTATGTCTGATATTCACAGAGTTTTACTGGCAAAATATTCTGTTTGTTAAAAAAGCTTTCTTCCTATGGCTGGGGAAGTACAGCAAAAGATGTATTACCATCACAACTAAAACATTTGCTACCAAAGCTTTTGTGAATTCTTCCTCTACAGACATCTTTTTTCTTATTGTGATATCTATAAATACATAAATAATGCTTTGGAATTTACTAATAGTTTAGGCTTTCTGAATCTCAGAAGACCTAATTACTATTTTTTCTCCTCTTGATGGACTAGGATCAAAGTATTCAAGACTTTAATCTTTACTGTTGCCACTCTGAAGGAGGAAAGGGATGCTTCTGAAGGTAGGGAGATAAGGACAGAGTTACAGAATATGGGGAATTGGTTGGATAGAGGTAATGTTAGACAGACAAAAGGATGGCCTCTTTGGATTCTAGATATAAGTACTGTATCCAGGGCTAGCAAAAAAACAAAAGGCCCGACTGTCACTGAACAAATTAAAAATGGGGAGTTTAAGGTGCAAATCAGAGCTCTTTGACCCATATTATTGTTTGAGACACAGCTTTTTTGTAACTATCATTTTTGTGTACGTCTGTTCTTGCTGACCATCTGTTGTCTTTATAATTAGAAAGAAAAGAGTATTTCTCATAGGAAAATAAAAAAACAAACAAACCCCTATCGGTCATCAGTATTGCTAAAGGGTGTGGTCTTTCAGTATAAACATTTTATTTTTGAATGGTCTGTGTTTAGTGGGGACATGAGAAAATAAGGAGTTAAGGACTATTTTGCATGGAACTAATTTTACCATGTCTACAAAGGAAAGTTTTCTAAGACTCATGAACAAGCTAGGCCATTCAGTTACGCTGCTTGTTTAATAGAGCTCCTGGGTTTTCAGTGAACTAGTGTTATCTAAAAAGAGGTTTCTAAGTGGCTTAGTCTTTTTATGTCTCCCTTATCACCAATGCTGAATATTATTAGTTGAAAAACAAACAACAGATGGAATTTCAACTCCTTATCTTTTGGAATAGAGGAAATAAAGCTAAAGGATGGTACAGACTAGTTTTATTTTTTCAAAATTAATTACATTAAGTAAATGTGTGTGTGTATTGTGAAATACAAGTCACTTTAATACAGAAAAAGACATAGGGTCTAAAGTTTCGAAAGTGACAAATGATTTTGGGTACCCAAGCTTGAGGTGCTTTTCAGAGGGTGAGGCATTCAAAACCACTAATCATCTTTGAAAATGCAGGCCCTAGCTGTCAGCAATTTGATAAACTCTGCTCCCCCATACAGTCTGACTTTCACCGGCACCTGCTGAATGGAGAGAGAAAGGATTCCTCTAATATGGCAGCTTCCCAGCATAGTATAAACTAAAAACCATCAATAATTACCCAGAGAGTACACATTTCCCAGTCTTTCTACATAAGCCCATGTGGAGCAATGGCAATGGGGTTGACTGAACAAACTAGTGAAGAGATGACAGCATTCCTTTCAAATATTAATTTTGTTAATATTGACCAACTTCAATATGGCACTTTAATAAATTATAATAATAAAGTACTATGACATAATGAGTATGTCTGCATGAGAGCCTGAGGCATAATTTTCATCTGGCTTGGGTGGTTATACCCCTGCTCGCTCTGATCAAGCTAGTGTGCTAAAAACAGCAGATGTGACATGGTGGCACAAGCAGCAGGATGGGATAGGTGTCCGAGTATGTACCTAAGGTTTCAGACAGGATCATACTTCGGTGGGACGGACCGACCTCCCTCTTATGCCACCACAGCTACACTGCTATTTGATATCTGATCAGAACTAGCACAGGTATGTCTATCTCCAGCTAAGACACACCCTTCGCTATATTAGCTTAGCTATGATGTTCTGTATGACTTGTCCACTAGTTAGTAAACAATGTATGGGCAAAGGTCTAGGCATATATTTTTTAAAATGACATACAACACACAGCACCGTCCAGCTGAAGATCTCAAAGCATTTTTCAAACATTACTCAAAATCTCGCAATATCGCTATGAAGGCTGGTATTAAAATCCCCATTTTCCGTAAGGCACAGAGAGGTTAAATGATCTATGCACAAAGCAAGTCTGTGACAGTCAGGGTTTAGCTAGCATAGGCAAAGTGGACTTGGGTTTCCAGTTGTCCTAATATCCAGTCCTGTGTTTTAACCACTGAACCACACCTGCCCTCTGGTATTTTCACAACTGCCTGATTCTGATAGGGTGTAAATCCTGTATTTATTTATTAAATTAATTTATACCATGTGAGAATCTGGCCAATTGTTAACACACCATTGGACTGGGAAGATAAATTCATGCTATGCCACTGTGATGCCTATTTTATTGTATGCTTCTAAAACTTGGCAAATACTAGAAACTCACAACAGGAAGCATAATGCATTCCACCAAAGATGTTTGCAAGCAATACTTGGTGTCTAATGGTGGAATAAAGTAACCGATGTGGATATGTTACAAAGGACTGGCCAGCAGACTGTGAAGACAATGGTTCAAGAAAGAAGACTGAAGTGATTTGGTCATGTTGTTCAGGTGTCAAAAAAACCTGTATTCCTAGACAAGCCTTTGACTGGATGCTAGCTGGTGGAGGATGGAAAAGAGGACAATAGATGACATATAAGGAAACTATTTGGGATGCAACTGTCTTGGAAACAGACTATAACGGAGCAAGAAACATGGCATTAGATGGACTGGGTTGCCTCATGTGTAACAAGGCACGGGAGCATCTAATTAAAAAAAATAAATCCATTGACTTTGAGGAGCTGCCCTGATTGACACCAGCTGAGGAATGACAAAGAATTGACTGATGTGAAAATAAAAATGAGAGCATTTGAGAAAAAGAACCAAGACAGCTGCCTGGAATTCAGCAGAATCTTACACTGGAATAACATCTCAGATCCTTAAGCCTAGATATTTGAAATGCTGCCCAGGATTTAAGCACCAGAAAATGGAGGGTTTAGAAATCTAGATGTTTGTGCAAAGGGACATGGCATGTAAGGCAAGTGAAGAATATTTAGACTACATTTCTTTGCACTCCATTTTGTAGCAGAGACTAACATGTATAATAAGAGGTCAGGGAGTAGGCATATTTAGAAACTAGCCACAGAAGTCAAATACCTCCACCCGCCTGCCCAATCTCTGTAGCTAATCCTAAAATTATGAGTGCACTTTCGTCTGAAAGGAATGACTAAGCAGCTATCTTGACTGTAGAAATCCACTCGCAAGCAATGACCCATATGTTTGCTGATCCCTGAGAGAAGCACAATGCTATTCTGGCTCTGATGGAAGCAACAGAAGGCTTGGAGAAGGAGATAATACCCCAAGACGATAATTTCTAAAGCTCAATGAAGACTTGCTACAGATTTGATAAACAGGCTATTGATATCTGTCAGCTGTTACAAGGGAAATTTATTAATTTCATTTCATTTCTTACTTATATCCCATTACAAAGACTTGTGGCACATTAACAACATTTAACAAAATACTCTTCCATAGTCAGATGTGGGGGGAGCCACAACTTGCATGTAGATATGATAACAGCAGCCTTCGGCTTCCTGTGCATTGGGGCTTTTCTGACCCCTGCACGCATTAGCTGCTCAGCCATTAACCTGGTCATCATAAACTTTAGATTTTGTCAGGACAGTACAAAGAACCGATATGTTAGATTTCTCAAACGAACACTGAATCAGCTGCAAACAACGCATGACTTCTATAACAATGCTCAGTTCCCAGTTGTCCTAGGAGATACCACTTACACATACATCTCACTCTAAGCACCTGCACAGGATGTCATTTTGCTATAGCTTTTCAATATGCAGGTGCACAATACCAAATGCCAGACCTTGGATGTGGTATCCAAATTCCCAGTGCCATGTCATGATGCATACACACTCAGCCAATCAATCTGCCACCAGTTCCTTGAGGCAGGCAAACACCTTGGCAGGTGGTCAGGTGCAAGAACCACATTCCCTTCAATCGTTTTTCAGCTGCTGATGTAGGATCTCACATGAGGACAGATAGCAGCCCTGTTTTTATTCTCCGTGCATAGCCTCTGAAGTCTTGCCTTATAAACGCGCATTCTATATCTTCAGACCCTGCAAATTTAAAAGACTTGCACTATATCAACCATGGAATTGATGTTTTTTATTTTAACTATGCGTTGTAGATGTTTATATAGACTTGGCATCACATTGATCTAAAGCTGCCTCAAAGTCCTTAAGATTTTTGTGTTGTATGCTGCATTCTATGTAATAGATTTCTCTTAGCTGGACTGGGGAAAATGAGCACATCAGGTCTTCCTATCCTAAGAACCAAACTGCAAATACAGGAAAAGACATTCAGGTACCTTGCACAAAGTGAATATTTTCATTGACTTCCAGATACACAGGGTACCACATTTTTTTCCAGGACAATACACTAACTTTAAAAGGAAGGATAACAACTGCTGACCATTGGAGATTTTTTACAGGCCATATCTTTGAACGTCTGAGAATTAAATTAAATCTACCTTCTCAGGATTTTTGTACTCATCTAAAGTTAGAAGTTTCCTAGACACAATTATTAACAAAGAAATGCGACAATTGTCAAAGAACTGATGAATCAAAAAGATCAGCTATTTGATTCCAGTTTCTCTCTCTCTCTCCCTGGAAGTGGCCAAAGAGCCCTAACCTGATTCACAAACTTTTCAAAAATTTCATCTAAATCAATACATCTCCACAAAATGTTTTGGATTTGATGAAACAGCATATATATTTTGAAAAACATTGAATCAAAAATGTTCCAACAAGCTGTACTTCTGTCTCTAATGTACAACTTCTTGCTGAGTGACTCTTGCAAGAGCCCAAAGCTTTATACCCTGGACTTGACATCTTAAAATTCCTCTTAAGGATAACTGATAGCAGAAAGTTCTTGAATGCTCCTTTGAAACCTCTATTTGCAACACTTACAAGGAAATGCAGTATGTTTTGCTGCCTAAACTTTATTATTTCCTCTTAGTTTTGAACACAATTAATCCAGATTTCATTTATGAGGCTTCTAAACAGCTCACTCATATGTGGTCTATAGAGTTGCCATTACAAAGGCTGATTTTGGACATCAGATCCCCATTTCAAACATGCCAAGTTGACAACTGACCCAGTTTGACCTTTTATTATGCATTAGAGTAATCAACCTATGAGACCAACTCTCTGACACTCACTTAAGAGTACAGAACACGTCATCTGTAGGAGGAAGAAACGCTTCTCCTAAATCTACCGACTGTATCTCCACAAAGCCCTCATTACAAATGTGGTAACATGAAGTCTGAACCTACTTTACAATACTGAAAACAACACCCCTGAGGCGCACATATAAACATCCTGATATTTTTTCTGGATAATATATCAATTGATTGCCATTTTAGAGACACTTAAGTAAGTTTTCTTCAGGTCAATCAATCTGTTGTCCAAAATATTATTAGTAATTGCGATTTAGATTTCTAATGAAGACCAATAAATATATGTTTTTAGTTAGTCTTGAATTGCACTCTCTCCAGACATCTGTTCTATATAGCTTGGGTCTGTCAGTCTCCTATCAGAAGAAGATATTTTTCTAGAACTTCTCTGACTGATACAAGGACTTGGACTGTTGGATTCCTTGGCTATGAATTGCACAAACCTCCAGCCATCCTTTGGTACCGCATCCTAAGTTCCCACATGGCTCCAGGAAAGACGTCTCAATGGGCTCTTTAGAAAGTTAGCACTGTTTCCACAGAGATCTAGTATTGTCCTAGCTCTTACTCAGCCTTGCAGGGGCGTAAAGCAGAATAAAGCCCCACTTGGCTGAGTAAGTGCTACTCAGACTGCAGCTTTAGCAGCAGGAAGGGGAGCAAAGGATCCTCACCTGATACTCCTCCTGCAAGCAAGTGGACGTGGAGGGAGCAAAATGTAGGGCACACCCTGGCTCTGCCCCTATCCCAACCACTTGCCAGTCAGAGTATTTGGCCAAGCCCACTGGGGAAGTAAGCTGCACCCCCAAAAGGAGTGGGAGTTACTTCCTCCTCCTCAGAAACAGGGGTGGGGAATCAGAAGAAGAATTGTGCCTGTCTTAGGCATATGTCTTTCAACCAAGTGATTGGTCCTGGAGGGTATTCTCTCCCGACTCTCAAAATGTATCTAAGGAGCATCTCGCTGCTACCAAGAGATGAGAAATAAGTAGAGAGTTGTTCACTGGATAACATGCTTCACCAGAAAGATCCAAAAGTATCACTAACCGCTCCAATAGTTGTTAAATTATTTTTAAAAGTCACCATTAAATATTTTCCTGAGCTTGGTTTTGCTTTGTCCCTCTTCCTACAGCCCCTCCTGGGTCAGTGCAGCCATGTACCATCCCACACAATAGGCTGAGCAGAAAGCCCTAAATAATTAACATGCATACCCAAACCCGGGAATCAAGAGTGTCACTGAGTGGACAGCAGAGAAATGAGGTTGTTTAACTTAGTCACACCATAGAGAGCTTTTTAACTAAGGGCTTCAGCTGTGCATCGGCCCTATAGCAGAGAAATACGTGGATTCCAATAGAGGGCCTCTAAGATTATCCTTCATCTGTTTTCTCATGGGTCTCTTCTGTGCTGCTCAGCTCTTTTCTTCTTCTGGGCAAATCCTGCCATCTCTTCATTAACCCAGGATCCCTGTATGGTTGTTATCCTGTAAATGTCTTTATCCAATGGTGTGTGTTGCCAAGTAGCCTTCTTTAGAACTATTAACCTTTTTAAGCTAACAAACTGGTTGCAAAAAGTATAGCAATAAGCTGTTCTCAAAGAATGATTTGGCCCACCAGTAGCTCTGCAATAGCTGGCTTGTTGCACATATCCATTTAAGCAGACATTTTCCCTAGCAGTTTCATTATCCCAGCCACAAGCAAGTCAGTGTCCTCCTGGGAAAACTTTGGCTTCTTGATTGGCTTGTTCCTTTGACCCATAGCAGGTCTGCCCTGTTTGTTTTGAGCCTCCCTGAAGTCATGTAATACTAAAAAACCTACAAGAGGTGGGGACTTTATATGCTAATAAGTCCCACACTAAAGCTTGACAGCTAATATGCTGAGTGCTGCACACAGAATTGCTGCCGGGAATTTCTGTTGACTCAGGCTGGAGCAGATCTGCAAGAATGGAGAGTGCATGGCAGAAAGGCATTTGTTCACCGTGCTATTAGCCTTAAACAGGACATACCAGCACTTTAACTGACATTCACTGGATTTAGTTAGTAAACTATGGGGGTTCTTCTTCAGGGCCAGCTTCTGCTGCACCTTATGCCACCAGAGCTTCTATCAATGTGAAATCAATGGGACTACTCAGTGTGAGCAATGGTTTCCCCTGAATTTTAACCTTAACTTGTGCTCTGTTACAATAGTGATGAGGGCTATATTAGTTCCTAAACAGAATTTTATTCACCCCGTTCAGAAATAAAGTAAAACCGGTAGAACAAAGAAAAAATGAAAGAGACCTTCCAATGTATCAAAAATATGACATATTTATGCACGGCTATAGCAAAGACAATAACCTCCTAGGAGATACCAGATGTGTGTGCAGGGGAAGATTGTATCCATATCACACGAAGGAAAAGGAGTTAAAATTATATGACGTCTTAATTATTTTTAAATGATTTTTTTGTTCACTTTAACAAAGAGAAAGGGAGAGGGAACCAAACTGTACTAAAATCACCAAAATCCATGTATATAGTGCCTGTAAGCTTTTCCATTAGGAATGTATCCCAGGCTGATTTCAACCAAGTGATTGGTCCTGGAGGGTCTTCTCTCCTGACTCTCAAAATGTATCTAAGGAGCATCTCGCTGCTACCAAGAGATAAGAAATAAGTAGAGAGTTGTTCACTGGATAACCTGCTTCACCAGAAAGATCCAGAAGTATCACTCACTAACGGCTCCAATAGTTGTTAAATTATTGCTAAAAGTCACCATTAAATATTTTCCTGAGCTTGGTTTTGCTTTGTCCCTCTTTAAACAAGTATTTGGAGCAGCAATTTCCAGCATAAGGATCATAGCCCACAATAAAATGATTATTACTATAGTCTAAACTGGAGCTTCTCTGGCTAGCCCCTTCTCTAGATTGTTCTTTAAATCCTTCTTCCTGTGCCCAAGACCTTGTGTACATGAGAAATTCACGTCAGTTTATAAATCATTTTAAGTAACCTGGAACAAACTTTGTGTGGACATACTTATATCAGTTTAAGAGTGGCTTACTTTGGCTCAGTTTAAACCTATATTAATCAATAAAGTGAACTGAACTAAGCCTGAAATACAAGTGCCCACATTAGGGTTTGTACCTTTTTAGCAAATCTGTTTAAAAAGACACATGTAGTTGAATCGGTGCAACTATCCCATGTAGATATGGCTGCATGTTTACATTACATCACTAATGCATGAATCAGAGTTCACTTCACATGCCCCATTGGTACCTGGCCCAGGCAGGGGAAGCTAATGATCCAACCAGTGAACCACATTCGGTGATGAATCCTGGTCATGTACTCCCTGAGACATGTTACCTATACGCAAAGACGATTAACAATCTGGCAACCATCAATAACATTTGTCTATTTGTCCTTTCCCTATTTTCCTGGTAAGGATATAAAGCAAATCAAAGCCCTGCAGCAATTAACACAAAGAAAGAAAACAAAAGAAGAGCGTTCTATCTTTCTCACTTCATTACTATCTCATTCACTCACATACTCATATTGCAAAAGACAAGAAACCTACAACAGGAGGGGGTTCACAGGACCAAAGCAGTGGGGTTCACAGGACCAAAGCAGAACCAAAATGTCTCTAAAGCAGGCGTTCTTAAACTGGGGGTTGAGACCCCTCAGGGGGTCGCGAGGTTATTATGTGGGGGCTCATGAGTTGTCAGCTTCCACCCCAAGTCCTGCTTTGCCTCCAGCATTTATAATGGCATTAAATATACAAAAAAAGGGTTTTTAATTTATAAGATGGGGGTAGCACTCAGAGGCTTGGTATGTGAAAGGGGTCAACAGGACAAAAGTTTGAGAATCACTGCTCTAAAGAGACAGACAACTTTGTCACAGGCATCTACCATATCACCGTGAAAACAAAGCATTATAGTTCTGATGCGAGAGGTATGTGCGATGGGATACATGCACAGTGTGTACCACTTGTATTCTGGAATAGTGTTTACAGTCAACAGGGTAAATCTGTTAATTGTATTAATGTATATGCCTGTCAAGGTGATAGTACTTTTATAACTGTCAAAATGGTAATGTCAATATTTATGTCTCACACAAGCACAGGTCCCTCATCTGGGGTGGGGAGGGGCGGACCATTCAGGGGCATGCAGCTGGAGCTCAGGCCAATCCCCATGGGGGAAGAAAGAGGAGGGAGCACCCCCAGCTCCACTCCTGGCCCTGGCCCCGGCCCCGATTGCTGGCCGGGCCTCCGGGGCTCTGTTCCCGGTCCCGGCTGTGGCCCCAGGGTTGGCCCCCTTACTCATGTGCATGTCTCCCACTCCTAGAGCCATGGCCCTGCTCCTGACCACAGCTCCTGCTCAGGGGAAGGAAAGAGGGGTAAGGAAAAAGGTTGTGGACCGCTGTTTTACAGCAATGTAGAGATCATATTTAAATTTTCTTTCTTTCCTTTGTTTACTCCTCTTTTTACCTTAATAAAAAAGTCTGAATTTTTTTAAAATATATTTTACATTTTTTTAAAAAAAACACTTGGAAATATCAGCCTTCCACTGTGCAAGAGTGAACATTCATTCTCTTCACCACTTCACTGAGGACTGGCTGAACCTCACTTCAGCTCTCCACCTTCTGTCATGTCGTATCCTACCTTGGTTCTTCGGGCCTCCAGAGACTCCTCCAGCAAAAAACAGGGAAGCTTGATATTTCTGAGGTAAAAAATAAGCAGCAACTAAATAAATAAATAAATAAATAAGACTCTCTTTGAATATCATAATGGAGCAGAAAATAGCACAAAACTCCCCCTCCCCTTTGCACTTATCTTTGATCATTTGTGTGTTCTGAACAGGCCAGGTGTGGATTCTTTCTTTGTAGGGAATAAGAGTGTTATAATTAATACTTTACACATCTATAACATCTTTCATATGAGGATCTCACATCTCAAAAGAACTCACAACAGTCCTGTATTATTGAGCATTACTATCCCCATTTTACAGAAAATTGAGGCTCAAAGAAGTTAGGTGACTTGCCCAAAGTCACACAGTGTTTCAGTGGCAAAATGGTTATAGATCCTAGCTCCTCCTGACTCTCAGCTCTCTTCTCTAAACCCTGGACAAAGCTCTTTTAGCGGTTCCAGGTAGACCTATGTGTCCATTGCTCAGTGAGTTAGTTCTGAAACATATACTTGCTATGAGTTAGCAAATAGGCCATCATATAAAAGAGCAGACATTGCTCTTTACTGATCTATGGCTCTCTGTCAGTATCACTGTGAAAGGAATGTCTGAGGCCTGGTCTACACTAGAAAATTAAAATTGGCTTAACTACACCTCTAAGGGGTGTAAAATATCTTCCATAGACCTAGCTACTGCCTCTTGGGGAGATGGATTTCCTACGCCACAGGAGAACTTCTCCCATCAGTATAAATAGTGTCTACACTGATGCACTGGAGCAGCGCCGCTGTGGCATTTCAAGTGTAGACAAGCCCTGAAATACACGGTGAGTTCAGGTTTTCTGTACAGACCTCCATTCATTTCTCTTTTTTCACACCTCAGATCTCCAGACTGACACAGTCTCTGCTCAGCATCTTTCCTCAGATTTTATTTCTCTGGAGGGCAGACAAGCATAGCTTCCTTGCCCCCAAAAGGCCTCTTATTTAACTGGGCCAACTGAAGAAATAACTGAGTCTCCCAGGAGAGGAAATTAAGCTTGTGTCTCACTGCAGACATTCTTCTAGTGATTCTGACAGCACTGTCTGCTGTTAATGTGGCTACACCAGCTTATATATCAGCTGGGAATCCAGCTAGGAACATAGATTTCAGACTTCCCAATAGCATATCCTAAAAACTATGTACCCAGATTGCCTCATTTTCATCTGTGGCCAGACTACCTGCATGGGATAAGAATATTTGCCACTGTTTCCCTGCCATCTACATTTTTCTCCATAAAAGCGGCTCATTTTGGGGCAGCAGGATCTGTGCACCAAATTTTCAGTGTCTATTTCTCACTGTAATGTCTGTAAATTACGTGAGAAACCAGCTGTAAAATTGTTAAATTGCTGATGACACAAAACTGAAGGGAGTAGTAAATATAAAGCAACCACAAGAGAGATGCAGAGGGATTCAGATCACTTATGTAACTAAGCCAGTACATTGGAAACTAAATTTGCTGTGGAAGAAATGCAAACTATTGCTTAGCTATGGAAAGACTACAGATTCAAAAAACATGCACTGCTGAACTTATAAATTAATACAAAAAGCACCAGAGACAAGGACCAGGGAATAGCAGCGGACACCTATCAAAAACCTCTCCTGAATGCAATAAATGATTCAGCAAAGCTGAGTCCATATTGGGATTTAGAGCAAGCGTTACACCTCTAATAGTGGAAGTATGGTATTCATGAGTCAGAATCCACTTCGATACTTTTCATCACCACTAGTCCCACCACATAAAACCATATCTAAATAAACCATTTTCCCACAAGCTGAAATAATCTAAGATGCCACCATAAAGGAGAGATATTGGTGCTATGTACTGTACTGTGCAAGATGTGAAAAACCACCAAAGACACCTTATTGATAGCACACTGCAGTTTAGTCAGTGAAAAACCTATTAAGATAAAATCTAACCCATGTCCCCAACCTGCCCCGGCCTTCTGCTATCCACCCTGCTCCTGCCTGTCCCCTCCTCCTGCTCCTACTTTCCAGCCCTCCCTGGCTCCTGCTTCTCCTGCTCCCATCCCTCTCCACCTCCCTCCCCAGCTTCTGCCCTCTCTTCTCCTATCCTACTCGCTCCCAGGGGCTCCTGCTATCTCCCGGTCCCTTTCCCACTCCCAGCGTCTGATCCTACCCTCCTTACCCCAGGTTTTTGACTCTGTCCCCTACCCCACCCTGGCTTCTCACTCCTGTGCATTTCAGTAAGGTGAGGCAGTTTCCTCCTCCATTTCTCTTCCTGGATGCCAGCAGGGGGAGCATTTAGGATACAGGAAAGAGAGTCTCCCAGCTCTCAGTTCTAGTGCCCAGAACCACAGCTGCCCCCGAGAGAGGCAGCTGCAAGGAAAGTCCTATTCAGCCTGTACAAACCAGGGCTGGAAATATTCAGTCACTCTGTGGGGTATGGTGCATGCGTAGGCTAGCCAAACAATTCTAACAAGCATCTAACCGAGCATGTGTAAATTTGACAAAATTTGGGCAGATTTTCACAGGGATGGCAAAGAGCACACCCTGACACCAGGGCAACCCCTCTGCAAAATTTCTAGTCCTTTCTCCAAAACATGGAGGTGCTTAGAGCATCTCAAGGAAATGACTATAAGAATTTAATATGAACAAAACATGCTTTCTCTAATATTTCCCAGAAAGGCATGTACACACACACCCACACACGCCAATTTTCTCCCTCCGCCCACCAAAATAAAAAAAAAAAAGTATTTGAAGCAGACATCCAGCCTGAGAAATGTCAGCATAAATCGCTAAAATTTGGCAAAAATATAAGCAACTGACGACAGGGTCTTATAATAGAACGTGTCAGGCAACTTTAACTATAGGCCTTGCTATCTACATCCCATTTTTTTAATTGTATATATGCAACGGTAACAGCTTAAGATATCCACTTAATACATGCACAGAACCATACATTACGAACATATTAGTGTATGATTTGCTTTATCAGATCAGACCTTTGGTTCATTAAGACTGATATCCCTACCTCTAGCAATAGGCAACACTTGATGCTTCTGTGGAAGGTTACAAAAATACAAAACAAAAACAGCACCTCAAAGGCTCAGTCCTGTGAGGTGCTGAATGTCCTAAGTTTCACTGACTTCAGTGGGAGTTGAAGGTGTTCAGCACTTGCTCAGCAGCTTGCAGAATCAATGCAACTAGTCAACTGTGCAATGCAAGGCATATTCCTTCCTAACCTCTGGAACAACCAGCTTATATCCAGAAACATGTGATTTGCTTAGCTTTATTTTCATATACATAAGTGAGTATCTGACAAAATTATATAAGGCTTTTGTTTTCAAAATCCAGCTATGATATTTGACTTGATAGCATCCAACAGACATGAGGGAAAGAAAACAAGAAGTGCAAATTTAAAGAAAAGATTTTAGAACGCTTCTTTTAAGTGGAAGGCACAGAATAGTCCCCCAAAAAGTAAGATTGTTGGGACAAAAAAAATAGTAATTAAAAAGTATTACATGTCAGTTCATGGAAGTAGTGAATGAAAAGTAATTGGCCTTGATAAGTCAAATAATTCATTTTAAATGTTCTCTAAATGTATGATTTTATTATCTACAAATCTGTACTTTGTTTTACTATACCAATGGTGCCGAAATTTTTCCTGTCATGCCTCAGCTTACCGTAATGGAATCTGTCCAAACTGCCCCACCCCTCCATTCCAGCATAGTTGGCTCAGCAGAGGAGCTTGGGCTGAAGGCAGAGCATGGGGCAGAACTGGGTATGTGAGAGGAGCTGTGGTAGAGAAGGAAAGAGGGCAGAGCAGGGTTGGGGGCAGAGTGGAGCTGTGGATGTGTCTGGCGCTGGTTTGGGGCAGAGTGGAGATGCGGCTGAGACCAGAACTGGGCTGGGAGCAGAGGCGGGCTGTGTGGCGCTCCCTCCCTACTTCCATTGAGGCTGGCCCAGGCTGCGCTGCATGCTCAAGAGTGACCAAGTGTTTCGGTAGAAAAGGGACTTTGGTGGCTCCAGTCAGCACCACCAACCAGGCCACTAAAAGTCCAGTCGGCAATGCTGCAGAGGTAAGACAGGCTAGTCCCTACCTGTCCTGACTCTGCTCTGCGCCCTGGAAGTGGCCAGCAGGTTCAGCTTCTAGGCAGGGGGACCACGGGGTACAAATCTATAACACGGTCAAAATAAGATTATGGAAATAAAGGTTTCCTTTTTGCTGATGTAAATAATTATTAAAGTTGCTTCGACCAGAGCCAGATAGTATTCACCCGAACATTCTAAAGGAACTCGGCTATAAAACTGCAGAACTGCTAAAAAGGCTCCAGAGGCAACCCTGGCAATTACAGGCCAGCAAGCCTAACTTCAGTACCAGGCAAACTGGTTGAAAATGTAATAAAGAACAAACTTATTGGACACATAGATGAACACAGTATGTTGGGGAAGAGTCAACACAGCTTTTGTAAAGGAAAATCATGCTTTGCCAATCTATTAGAATTCTTTGAGGGTGATATAGTATATTTGGACTTTCAGAAAGCCTTTGACAAGATACCATACTAAAGGCTTTTAAGCAAAGTAAGCAGGTCTGGGATAAGAGGGAAAAATCCTCTCATGGATCAGTAACTGGTTCAAAGTAGAAAACAAAGGGTAGAAAGAAATGTTCAGTTTTCAGAATGGAGAGAGGTAAATAGCAGGGTCCCCCAAAGATCTGTATTGGGACCAGTGCTGCTCAGCATATTCAACAGAACTCCATGGTACGCCCACAGCGTGAATATTGCATGCTGTTCTGATCTCTCCCACTCAAAAAAATAAATATTAGAACTGGAAAAGGTATAGAGAAGGGCAACAAAAATGATTAGCAGTATAGAACAACTTCTGTATGTGGAGAGATTTAGAAGACTGGAATTGTTTTTCTTAGGAAAGAGACAAGGAAGCAGGCAAACTATAGAGTCTATAAAATCATGAATGGTGTAGAGAAAGTGAATAGGGAAGTGCTATTTGCCCCTTTACAAGAACCCAGGACCACTGAATGACATTAATAGGTAGCACATTTAAAACAAACATAAAGAAATACTTTTTTACATAACTCAGTCACCTGTGGAACTCCTTGCCAAGGGATGTTGTGAAGGCCAAAGGAATAATTGGAGTTCAAAAACAAATTAGTAAGTCATGGAGGATAGGTCCCTCAATGGCCATTAGCCAAGATGGTCATGAATACAACCACACGCTCTGGTGTCCCTAAACCTTTGACTGCCAGAAGCTGGGACTGGACAACAGGGTATGGAGCACTCGCTAATTGCCCTGCTCTGTTCATTCCCTCTGAAGCATCTGGCACTGGCCATTGTCAGAAGACAGGGCACTGAGCTAAACGGATCATTGGACTGACCTAGCATGGCAATTCTTATGATAAATCAATCCACTCTAGCGTTTGCTTATCTTTAAGCTGCATTGAAGTAAATGGGACTTAAGTATGTACTTAAGTGCTTTTCTGAACTGGGAGGGGATTATTTACATGACTGCTGAATAAAAGCCTTATTGCTAACCGCCTCAACTTTTATGAGAGTATCAAATATTTCTGCATGGATTCTGGCATCATTTGATGCATTTGGCATAGCGATGATCTCATGCATGCCCAAACCTTAATTCTGCAGAAGCAGCAGCAGACCTGGGAAGTAAAAATCAGCTGTGCAATAAGCAGAAGTAGAGAAGGGCAAATGATTTCTGTACAAAGAATCATAGCAGTTCGGTATGACTTAGACGATTTATAGAGGAAAAACAACAGAAACTTGGAAGATCTCAGTGGGAAGTTGAAGTAACTACATTTGGACAATGCGTGCTAGGAACTAGAGAGTCGACCTTCTAAAATAGAATTTGTGCTGCGTCTCTGGACTCTTTACAGGGTAAATAAAGTGGAATTAGAAGTTGAGATATGGGGAAATTGCTGAGAGTAAGATTTATAATACTTGCGTGGAAATGTGAATGCATTCGGTCAATGTTAATCAGGATGAACATCTGTACAACTTGAATGATTATTTTTTCCCCCAGTTCATGCATGTTAACAATGACAAAATAAAAAGTTAAATAGAAAGCATTGGCTGTCCTGTCCTTGAGAGTGCTGAATGTTTGCAGCTCCCCAGGAAGTCAATGTCCCCCCAGAGTCCCAGATCCAGGTACAGCCCAAGCCTGGCAGCATAAGTGCCTGTTTCTCCACTGAGGAGACCAGAGCCCTATGGGGAGGACTGTTTCTGAGGGAAAAATACTAGTTCTATAAGTAGATTACAAGTCTGTTTTTTAAAACTGTCCGTTTCTTGCACTCACCACATTTCCTACATATGCTTCAAAGTCAGAAGGCGCTCTCCCAGCTGCTGCGGTATATACATGAACTACGCTCAGAAAAGAAAATATGGCGGCTATACAGAGACTAATCTTTCCAGTGCTAGTATTTTCCTCACTGCCAGACTAACGAACGCCTAGGAGACTGTTCATTTATAACAGGGATGGGCAAACTTTTTGGCCCAAGGGCCACACTGGGGTTGCAAAACTATATGGACGGCTGGATAGGGAAGGCTGTGCCTCCCCCAACAGTCTGGCTCCCGACCCCTATACTCCCTGCTCCCACTTTCCGCTCCCTGACTGCCCCCATCAGAACCCCTGAGACTCCCCCCGCTTCCTGTCCCGACTGTCCCAACCACTATCCACACCCCTGCACCCTGACAGGCCCTCCGGGACTCCCACACCTATCCAACTCCCCCAGAGCTCCCTGTCTCTGATCACCCTCACCAAAACCTCCACCCCAACCAACCACCCCCTGCTCCCTGTTCCTTGACAGTCCTCTGGGACCTCCTACCCCTTGTCCAAACCCCACCCCCTTACCATGCCACTCAGAGCAGCAGGAGCTCGCAGCCATGTGGCCCAGCCAGAGCAGCCCTGCTGCACAGAGCACTGGTGGTGCAGTGAGCCAAGGCTGTGGGGGAGGGGCCAGGACTAGCCTCCCCAGCTGGGAGCTCTGGAGCCAGGCAGGATGATCCTGTGGGCCAGATGTGGCCCACGGGCCATAGCTTGCCCACCTCTGAGTTATACCCATACCGCCCAAAAGGTTAAATCTAAAGTCTACAGGAGCTATTTATAAGAACAGCCAGTTTTTCTCAGCTGAGTGTTGGGCCAGATCCCACTACCGCCATAATTCAGTAAAGCATTTAAATATGTGCTTAAGTCCATCCCTATTTCAGTGATGCACTTACACACATGCTAAGTCCATGCATGTGCATAAGTCCTATTGAAATTAATGGCTGCAGGCCAGTGTGCAGACCCGTTAGCTGGGGAAGGAAAAACAGAAGTTTCATCTATCGGTCACGTCACATCTCTTTCCTCAGAGCTTGCTTTATTTCCAAAAGCAAAAGTCAAATCCAGAACAAAATCAACCTCAACTGCTGCATCAAAACAACCAGAGGCCCTTCCAGCACCAGCCAGCTGGGAGGAGATAGGATACACCCTTCCCCTATGGTATCTTCTGTTGCGCTAGTTTCCCCTTCCTTTTATAAAGAAGCTACCCAGATGTACCTTAACCAGATCACCCAGCTGATAGTTATGAGCCTGGTAACTCCTTACGTGCTGAAACGCCTTTATGGCTTGTCACAATGGGACATATGTGCCTAAAGTTTAGCATGTGTTTAAGTGCTCTGCTGAATAGGGATGGGGTTCTGAAACAGAGCCTTGAAAAGAATTTTCAAACCTAGCCCTCTACCTGTGTGTTCAGAATCTGATTTTAGTCATAGAACGTGTATAGCAACGGCAGACTTGTTTAACATATTCTTATTCTAATGGCGGGGTCCTGATTTTCCACTATATTTTCTAATTTCTAGACTGAATTATCCACATTGAGACAAGCTTTGATACTTATGATTGAAGAATTTTTCCAGCATCCCATGGATTCATCTGAGATACAGCAAGTAAAGTCCATCAGGTCAGGTCCAAAGTCATCAGGTAAAATAGTTACAATGCTGATGCTTTCCAGCTTCCTAATAAAACCCCCAAATGTAATCCAAAAGCTATTAAAACTCCATTTACCTTCAGGAAACTTATATCAGTATAATTACATCTATAGATGCTAGAATTAGGGGTGCTGGGGTTGCTGCCACACCCCCTGGCTTGTAGTAGTTTCCATTATATCCAGGGTTTACAGTTTGGTTCAATGGTTCTCAACACCCCCACTATAAAAATTGTTCCAGAACCCCTGATGTCAATGTAATATAGCTTATTTTGATATGTTACTGGATTGAACTGTGAGACCCACTTTGTGCCAGTTCAGGGCATCTATGTTAAGGGTTTATTTACACCAGGGTAATTACATTGATAGTAGTTACACTGGTGCAAATTTAGCAGTTGCACTAGTGCAAATTTCCTTAGTATATACAAGACCTAACATAGTAACACTAATACATAAAATGTCTAACGATGAGACAAAGCGATGACCTTAGCTGGTCTTGCAGTTCTTTCAGTCAAATAGCCTCAAAGGAAAAAGAGAAGAATCACAAATAGATTTCCAAAATGGCAGATCAACCTCTGAAGAATGCTTATTTTACTTTGCTGGGAAAACAAAAACACATGTAAAGATGTTGAAGATTATTCTGTCAAGTGTGATTTTATAGAAGCTGTGTATTATACAGAACACTACTACTGTTGCATCAGTCAGGAGTATATTACTGCTGTAGAACATGGGATCATAGCAGTTATGAACTGGAAATGAACCACCAGTATTAGAGGCCATCCTCATAGCAAAATGAGACTCAGTTCCCTTGTTCCACGCAAAGCTTGTCTACATTTACAGTGCTGCAGTGGCACAGCTGTAGAATTTAGTGACGACACTATCTACGCTGACAGGAGAGCTTCTCCCTTTGACTTAGATAGCTACTGCCTCTCGGGGAGGTGGAGTATGTTGACAGGAGAAGCCCTCCTGTCAACACAGTACTGTTTACATGTGCGATTAGATCAATATAAGTACGTTGTTGAGTGGAGTAGAAAAGTTTCCCCTGAGCAACATAGTTATACTGACATAAGTCCAAGCGTTAGTCTTACCCAAAAAATCATGGTAAAAAAACAAAGTATTTTTCCTTCCCCAAATCAATGTCCTTATAGTTACGTAGGATGAATATGGACTAAGTTCTGAAACATTCAATTAAGTAATAACACGCAACAAGTGGAGCTTTTACTGGACAACCCTAGGATGCTTCAGGTGGAATTCTAAGACATTGGTATTTAGTGCCAGCAGTGTCATAATGCCATTATGAAATTACATTTAGACATAAAAATAAGGAGAACAGTCTGATCTGGGCATGGTAGACATGGGGGTGATATCACTAACACAATCAGAAAGTTCCAGTTGTGCCTAGAATGTTAAAGCCATTTCATAATGATCCTTAAACTTGCAAATTGAAAATGTCAACATTTGCCCTGAATAAGCAAGATAGTTAAAAGGAATTGCAGTCCAAAAGGTTCCAAGTATTTTTATTGGTGTACATTTTCCAAATTACTGCTCTCTGAATCTTCTCCATTTA
This sequence comes from Dermatemys mawii, assembly GCA_007922305.1. Taxonomy (NCBI): domain Eukaryota; kingdom Metazoa; phylum Chordata; order Testudines; family Dermatemydidae; genus Dermatemys; species Dermatemys mawii. Next base: position 6,713,318 of record ML677350.1, read on the forward strand.
ACGTACACTGCAGTTAAACTACAATTTTCTGGAATATCTTTATTACATAGATACTTGTCTTCTACAAAGCTGCTCACATATTTTTAGCATTCACTAAAGGTTTTATTGGTGAAAGCATGACATAGGAGACATTTTACCACATTTGGAAAGCTTGTCCCCATCATTTTTTACCAATGACAATTTCATTTGTTCTAAGAAAGGACAGTCCTGACATTAAAATATTCCTTTATAGTATTGTACTGTATTTGTAGCTTCATATATGATTCTTCTATCTACATTGCCAGGAAATTTGTTTATATGGCAGGCCTTTGTCTTTAAAGGATACAGATATTTCTTAGTCTTTGGCTTCTAGTTATTACTGATTTCATATTTCTAAGTATTTAGGAATAAAGACCTCCTGTGGTGAAATTCACCCCATGCACAAGGCTAAAGTCCCACTTAAGCCCTATTTTGAGGATGTAAGTGGGACTTAAATGGTGTATAAGATGTGTGTTAGTTCGCTGAACAAAGATGAATTTCACCCCTAGTGCATTTAGGGCTTATGGAAAATATGGTATCTTCAGGTGCCCTGGAAATAGAAACCCTCTTGTATGGAACTAATCCTGCACCCATTTAAGACAATGGCAAAGATCCCATTTACTTCAACAGGATGAGAGCAGGCCTACAATCTAATGAACAAGTACAGCACAACTAGTGGAACATTGGTATTTACTTCAATATACCTCAACTCTGAAGGACCACTTGGATGAATAAGGATTTTCTGTATCCATGCTCATTCAGTCCTTGACCTAGGTTGCCAGTTAATGACAATTGTGGTGATAGTGTGGTAATGTGCAACCTTAAGGCTGACTATGACCAGCTAACACGTTTTAAAAGGTTAAACTGTCTCAACACTAGCTGCACCATTGTGTTTAAAAACATGTTAGCTAAAGTTTTCAAACATGGTGTATTTTCCTTATCTAGATATAGGGTGACCAGATGTCCCGATTTTATAGGGACAGTCCCAATTTTGAGGTCTTTTTCTCATATAGGCTCCTACTACCCCAGGCTCCCATCCTGATTTTTCACATTTGCTACTTCCAGGGCAAGGTCACTCTATCTAGACAGGAGCCATTGACTGCAAAGGGACATATTTGTAGAGATAATACTCAATGTTGCCAACTCCAAATGTTCAAAAAATTACGACAGACCTCCCAGAAATAATCTTTGAACTATTTTTATTTGTCTTTTGGTTTCTGAGTCTTTAAGATATACTTGCTTCTGGTCTCCGAGCTTCTCTTTGCAACCATGAGGGCTAGAAACTTTCTTTTTTAAAAAGTAAGCTCAAATTCTCTTGAGATCTTATTCCAGAAGCTGGAACGTTAAAAAATATACCAAATATTGCACCATATTTTGAATGAAATTCAGAGACCTGGCAATGCTGATTGCTATTCAGAATGAGTAAGGGTACCCAAATCTGAACCTTAATAAACTAGGGATACACCTAAATCAAAAACCTACATCAAACTCCCTCTTAAATTTTGATAGTTTGGATCTGAGCTTTTCAGCTGGGATCTATCTTTATTAATTATTATTTATACAGTATCATAAGCAGACGCTGTATTGTACAAGATGCAAACCATGCAAAACATACAAGGTCCCTTCATCTTAGAGCTTATGATCCGAAGGTATGTGTGTGTGTATATTACAGTACATGACCAGCAAAAGAACATGTGGCCATCATAGCTGGAATGCTTCACAGAGCAGGAGAATTTTCAAAAGTTTTTAGAAGGAAAGGGGCTGACATTAAATAGAAGGGAAGACTCAAAATAACGTTCAAACTACACAAATCCAATACACTGTGCTACTCTATATTCTGCATACAATGTCTACATAGCATACAATTCCTACACTGGTTAGGAGCACAATAAACCAGCTGTATTTTCTTAGTAACTGGCTGGACCACATTTGGGACATCACAGAAATGGATAGATTTATGTGGTAGATAGGGAAATCGGTGCTAACTATAGATGCTCTTAGTCATAAAGTTTAGATCTGGATCTGAACTATTACACAGTTTCAGGGTGTTCAAATCACGGGCTGGGTTTGATCCTTCATAGAGAAAGGAGCCAGTTACAAATTTAGACTTGACCCAAACGTCTCCAGATTTCTTGGCAATTTGAATCTGGGGCTTTGTTGGAGGGTCCATTTCAAGAGTTACTACATTACATTTAAAATGTGTTCTCAAGGAACGGCTGGAGAGAACAGCTATAAAACCCTATTAATATCCAGTAAGTCACTTGCTTATCATGCAAATATATAACCACGGCTTGAGTTTGATCTCCACCACTTCCAGGTGCACATCAAAAAGGAGAATACTATTTGCATGTGAGATGCTAATAATAGCAATCTCTCAACGTTATATTTGTCTCCATCAAGAAAGGATGGCAAGATTCAGTTCTCCTGTCTTCAGTGTCTTAGCTGGACTTTTAATTTACATTTACATTATTTGGCAGACTGGTTCTATCCCAAACATTGCTTTAGTTGACTCAGACCTGAACAGGTTTGTATTCATCCACCCACCTCATCATCTCTTCTTCTCACTTGGAATTCTCAAAGTCTCCCTCAAGGGGCAAGAGATAATTAGCTAATCAAAAACATCCTGCGGCTTTGGAGGGAAATGGCACTAAGCAGTCAAGATTTTGTAAATCTAAAACGCTTAGACTCTATCCACAATAGTTCACACTTACTGCTTTAGTTAAGTGATAAAAATCACTCTGCTCTGGGTGGATGAAGGTCTAATAATATTTGTGGATTTTTATTATGATACCCAGATAATTTTCTAGCAGCAACACTAAAATGGGAGTCCCTTCTACTCATTTATTTTAAGATGCCTCTAAATTAGAAGCTACTTTACTAACTAAATAGGTCCTGTGAACCAATCTGATAAATGCTCCCCACTGGAAACTACTCCTTTTTAAGCATGCACTTAAACGTTTTAGCTACCTGGCTTACCCTGTTTTGAGTAATCAAATTCATATATTCACAGCCCCTTGGCTTAAAATTAAGTGGGAAATAGATTTGTACACTTCCTTTGCTGAAGATTGCTGGAAGAGTTGTGATTCAGAAGATGTCATTCCTTTTAGTGTTTCTGTACATGTACAGCTGTATATAAATGATTTACAAGAGCATCTCTCTCTATTCAGGTTTATGCAAATTCTAATACTAATGTACCTTTGCCTCAAATATAACAATCCATTCCCCAACACATACATTCATTCTGTTTTGGTATACCCTTCTATACAGAATTTCTAGCCTGCAATAATTAATTTCCTTACTAATGTGCTGGAGAATTCTCAGTCCATTTTTAATCAGAGGCTTGTGTCATTAATGACAAACCTTCAAGCACACACAAATGTTGTGAAGAAAGGTACTATCCAGATCCTGTTTGTTACTAGTTAAATGCCACATAATGTCACATTGGTTAACTCCTTGCCCTCCTTTGGACACTTGGTTTCAACATCTTGTCCCATTTCTCACGTACACAAGTTATGAGAATATCTCTAGGAACAAGAAAAAGGAATTTTCTCCAATAATGAACTTACTTTTAGATGTTCTACCCATTCAATGCCCATGAGAAGCTCATTACTTAAAAGAAGATTTCTCCTTTATTAAAGGACCTTTTTGCATACATGGTGGGAATGCACTAAAATAGTTTTTTGGGGGGAAACAGCTAACAGAACACTCAGGATAAAGTCAGGCTATTCACAAAACCCTCAGTGATTCTGTTAGGTTACAGACAAAGAGCTTATTGGTGGGTTGTTCTCCAGATCAGTAACACAGGGTATGTCTACACAGCATTTAAACACCCACAGCTGGTCCATGTCAGCTAACTCAGGCTGTGGGGCTGCACAACGAGGGATGCAGAACTAGGGCTCCAGCCGGAGTCCAGACACCTACACCACAATTTTACAACCCTGCAGCCGGAATCAGCTGACGTAAACCAGCCCTGGGTGTTTAATTACTATGTAAACATACACATCCTTAGCACTAGTAGGAAAATGTGTGATAGCCCATTTTTGGAAAAGGACCCAGCAGGTTTTAAAATGCATGGTTACCCTTTTTTGAATTTGAACTAAGCCATTACCCAGATAGTAATGAGATTGACCAAACACACATGGGTCTTTTAAAGATAACAAATACAGGTTATGAATAAGATTTTTTAAAAATTTGTATAGAAAGTTCATATATGTTAATGAAAAAAGAAGTTTTTTTAAAAAGCCTCCTTACAAATCCTCCTCATCTTTCTTCTAGTCAGGCCCTGGTTTCACCTCTGCCTGCCCATCTCAGATATAACTTCCAGTGACTAAAACCAGTAAGCCTGGAATTTAGTGTTCTCCCACTTGGGTTTACATTGAACATTCTTTCCATAAGCTACAATAAAACTGTATTTGAGTCTTGCTTCTTAAATTCCACTTGCTTTCCTTCTTCCCTTCCCCATGCCTTCCCTTTCCACTCTGACCATTTTCCCTTTTCTTTACATCGGCTCACACTATATTATAAGCCAGTTTCTGGCAAAGATGGTTTATTTCTTCCCATAATGCTAATCACAGTTGCTGTGCTAATAGTAACGACAATAGTTGGAACTTTTCATCTTCAAAGCACTTCACAGCCATTCAGTAATGAATCTTCACCACACTTCTGAGAGGTAGGCACCTTTTATCCTTTTTTTACCAATGGGGAAGGTGAGGCTAAGGCTGGGATTCTTAAAGAGGCAGCAGGGAGTTAAATGCTGAGTCCCACCTAGCTTTCAGTGCAATCTGAGTATTTAACTCTCTTAGACTCCTTTGAAAACCCCAGCCTTAGTGCGTTACTTCAGGATACAAAAAGAAATCAATGTCAGAGAGGCTTATAACACCAGAGTTCCTGGCTCCCAGTCCTGCACTCAGACTATTTCACCATTCAGCTCTCAGTTATTATGGAGGGTCAAAAATAGCTAGTAAGTCTGGTCTGGGCTGGCCAGACACAATAAAGCACATGATATATGAAACTATATATGCAGAAATCTGGATGTACTCATGCCATTAGATGTGGGTTACAAACTGTCCATTTTTTAGCAAAAATCAAGAATATAGAAACTCCAGCCACAGCCTGATCAATACACCCAGACTGGCCAAAATGCGGTACATGGTAAATCATGGTTCCTTTATACTGATCAGAGATACCTGCATTTTTTCTAGTTATCTGCTGTTTAACACAGAGCTCAGAATCAAGTCAAGGAATATCTGAGGAGAGGTCCAGTTCGTTTTGCTGACAGAGGAAGTGCTGAAGCTGTTGCGACCAACTTTACTGTACTCTGTTTTCAAAGGTCTAGGAATGGGTCTTGAATACAAGATAAAAATATTCTGAAAACTTACTTTTTGGTAGATATTTAACAATAAGCAGAATATTATACCTACCTACCATGGTAATTGGTGCATGGAATCAAACAGACAGGCTGACACACAGCACGTGTTATGCTAGAGTATTGCTAGGCCGTGGGCATACTGTGAGGCTCAAGACCAAACATGAAAGGTTATACATCATAAAGGACCTATTAATCCATTTCCTGATCCACATTTCTTTAGCCTGTCCTCCCTCTTTAGCAGACCCACCATATCTGCTTTTCCCTTTAGAGCGAGGTGGGAGTGAGGCCAGTAGTTTAATTAATTCTGCATCAAGTGAACTACTAAGTAATCACTCTATGTTGAAAATCCATTTAAAATGTGTATGAATTACATGCCTTGCGCATGCCTGGGCAGAATACACACACTATCTTTCTGTGAATCTGATTTTTAAAAGAGTGCAACACCCGCACTCGGGGCAAAATTGTCAGAAGGGCTCAACTCCTATTTAGGCTGATAAGGAAGTGATCAGATTTTCAAAGGTGCTTAGCAAGTTGGATGCTGAACTAAAGGTCCATTTTAGATGAGTTATGTACTAGAGGTCCCTTTGACAGCTATGGCATTTTCCTGCAGTATCGCTGGGATATCTTATTGTATTAAGATTATGTATCATTATGGGCCAGGGATTGTATGCAAATTCCATTGCGGAGGATGACCACACCTCCCTCCAGAACGTGTTTTGAGAGGGGGTGGTGATTAGGCAAATTCCTTCAGGTTGTAACACCTTCAGAGAGGTCCCACCATCTGGAAAGACTCATATATATGAGTACAAACTGGGTTCTCCAGAGACCAACAGAAAAAAGAAGGACAAAGACAAAGAAAGGACTTTTGGATAAATAGCCTGAGTTTACACTGACTTAGGGCCTTCTTTCTGATCCAGCAAATGGATAGGACCTTCTGTACAAGGGAGCCCCCCAATTCTTCCTGGGAAAGGCTCGAGGGACTTTGTCCTACTGAGGCCCCAAAAGACTGATGGGTGGCCTGTTGCAAGCTTGCAGAATGTGTACAGGAACTTTTATATATTTTCTCTGTAATGCTTTCAACTTCAGAATAAACGGACTTGCTTATAAAGACCTGGGTGGTAAATCATAACTGCTGGCAACTATGCTATTCATGGCCTTCAGAGAGAAAGTAAAGTGCAGACACCAGCCGGTCGAAGAAGTCTGGCTTGCTGAGGATATCACAATGTAGGCAGGAGACTGTGCAGCCTGGATAAACCCCGGTCAGGAGGGAGATGCAAGTCTCCGCCCAACAGAGGTGATGGCTGAGGAGCCAGGACCTAGAGTGGGTGCCCTTAGTGGACCATGGATGGGGAGTAAAGGCAAAGTTGCCTTGAACCATGAGGGTCGCATCTAAAGAGCTTGCAGCTCTTTGTGGTATTCATTTCATCACTCTTGGGTTGACACATTTATTAAAAAAAACAAAACAAAACACAACCGCTGCAGGTCACTTTTAATGCAAAGCAAACCAGTGTAACCACAAGCCACAACGGAAGCACCAGACTGGGGAGGGAGAGGAGTGCAGCAGGCGGGAGGAAGGAACCAGAAGAGGGAGCAGGAGAAGATAAGGAAGCCAAGGAGATCCAGGAGAAATCTGACTGGTCAATGAACACTATGGACCAGAGCCTCAGCTGGGATCAATAGGCATCACTCCCCATCGGCTGAGGATCTGGCCATATATGAGGTAAAGCATAGATATTTGTGGTTCTATAAATGAAAGTCATTCCACTGACTGGTATTATGCCTGGATATAGGCACTGCTTCTGACAACTCAGGCCACAGAATAGCCAAGTATTTATTTTATTTTATTTCTGTTTACAGTGCATCTAGAAACACTTAACCTTCTGCCCCCAACATTCAGAAACCACCATGCTGAGCATGATATAAATGTCCAGTCCCAGACAGGGGAAAAGGACTAGATTAAACAGATAAAAGTGTTTGTCCAGTCTAACCTCTCCATCCTACAACACCCATCAGTGCTGCAGTCACATAGGCATTCAACTCATGTGATATTGGGAAATGAAATGTAACAAGTTCTTTCTCATGGTATGCTAGGTTAATGTTTTCACAGACTCTTCACCCACTGACATTTTAAATCATTTACAGTATCTGCCTGCTCATGCAGCAAATAATAAAAGAAGCCACCCCTTAAAACAACATAGTTAAATTTAGATGATGTGGAACAATTACTAGCCTGTAAAATGTGAACATGTAGGAATTACTTTTGGCATAATTCTATAAGCGATAACATTGTTGCTTCCTTTGCACACTAATTATCCTGAAATGGCATCCAGTGAGCCCATGCATATTTAATACTGACTGGGGCTTTTGAACACATTGCTCTTGTACATGATGATATCAGCTACAACTTTAAACTTCTGTGGAATAATTTCAGAGTGGCAGTGCACAGTTTTATTGAAGTACAGCTCAGTTTGTGCGTCTCTCTGTCATTAGTATGCTGCCTGGGTCTCCTACGGCGCTGTAGCACTGGAGAGGATCACTGCTCGGTTCGAGATAAGGCCTCAGGGGAGGATTTGGTTGCTTTGCGTCATTCAGCAAGTGCCTCAGACAAACTGTATTATATGCCATTGCTGACTGGCTCCCGCAACAAAATATTCTCTCTTGGGTCACATTTAATTTCATAACTAATTAAACCTTTTGGTCAAGGACAGAGCAACTATCTGGAAGGTACTGAATATCCTTTTCTTTTAAGCAATGGTTAATAGATAAAAACAATGAGGAGTCCTTGTGGCACCTTAGAGACTAACAAATTTATTTGGGCATAAGTTTTCATGGACTAAAACCCACTTCATCAGATGCATGGAGTAATGAAAAGATGGGAGTTGCCTTACCAAGTGAGGGGTCAGTGCTAACGAGGCCAATTCAATTAAGGTGGAAGTGGCCTATTCTCAACAGCTGATTACTTCTGACTCCTCATTGTTTTTGCTTATACAGACTAACACAGCTACTACTCTGAAACTGGTTAATAGATAGGTACTGTCCTCTTACATGGTATTTCAATTAACATCTAAAGCAGTTAGCTGCATCCATTTTGTGAAAAGGAAAAAAAAAACCATCAGAAAATGTTTTGAATCTCAGCTCTTCTGCCCAGTCAACGAATCCAACTATTCATTAGTGCGCAGTTCATGAGATAAAACACTGAGACCCCCACTTTGCTCCAGGTGCTCTACCATAAGTAAACAACTGACAGTTTGTCACAGCTACTAGGGTAAGCGTAAAGCACCTGACTTTAGATGAATATCAAAGAGAGTCTACAAAGGAAGCTTGGCCTTGTGCTTACGGCAATGGTTTGGAGATACAGGATCAATTCCCAGCTCTGCCACAGACTTCCTGAATGATCTGGAGCAAATCACTTACTCTGTGTAACTCAGTTCCCCACCTTGGTCGGTCTTGTCTGTTTAGACCAACGATGTCCAATAGCAATTCAAGGCTAGCCACACTTGTGGTTTTCAATTTTTCTTATTACATTATAAAAAAGCCACATGCATTAGCCACAACTCAATAGCCAATTAGCCACATGTGGCAAGTTGCAAACGTATTGGACACTGCTAGTTTAGACCTTAATCCAGCAAACACTTAAGGCATGATCTTAATTTTACACCAGAAAATACTGCCATTAAACTCAATGGGGCTTCTTATTTTCACATAGTTACGCACGTGTCTAAGTGTTTGTGGGACTAAGGCCTTAGATTATAAATAATTCAGGACCAGGACCATTTTCTACAGTGGGTACACCCACAGACTTTAAGGTCAGATGAGACCCTTATGAACATCTAGTCTGACCTCCTGCACATCGCAGGCCACAGAATCTCACCCACCCACCCCTGCAATAAACCTCTCACCTATGTCTGAGCTACTGAAGTTCTCAAATCATGGTTTAAAGACTTCAAGGTGCAGAGAATCCTCCAGCAAGTGACCCATGCCTCATGCTGCAGAGGAAGGTGAAAAACCCCCAGCGCCTCTGCCTAGCATAATTGGAACTCTGTTCTTGGTTAGCACTTCTAAATGCTACTGGGATACAAATAAATAAAACTGAATAAATAACAAGTAGGCATGTATGCATAGCAGGAGTGGTAGCAAGCAGTGACAACAGATGAGAACTGGGTGTCAGGACTTCAAAGTTCTATTTCCAACTTTGCCACTGGCTCACTTCAGGGACCTTGGGCTTGTCACAACCTCATCAAGTCTCATTTTACCCATCTGTGATAAGGTAATAATTATATGCACATACTTGCTTATAAAAGCACCTTGAGATCCTTGGATTAAACTATTTCACCCTCATATTAATTATTAGAATAATCAATTGTTTTCTAAATGTGAAATTCTCCCTGTGGAAGATGCAAAACAAGTATCTCCAACTGTCAACTTGTACAACAGCTGGTGTAGCCAAGAATGGCAGGCTTCTGCTTACCAGTGATTTTCCCTGACCATCAGGCAGTATTATGACAAGGATCTGGCATGCATCCCAGTACGTATCTGGCATATATTTCTGTACATTTAAATAGCATTCCAAAGTCCAATGCAATAACCACTTTAGTATGATGCAAGTTATTCATTATTCTTCTAAAGATGCCTTCAAACCACAATGATACCCAAAAGCATAGTAGAAAAAAAAAATCAACAGACTCAGAAATAATCCAAACTCTGTGTGAAGCCTCAAATGGAAGATGCAGAAAGTATGTTGTTAAATGCTTCTAAATGTACCATCTAGAGCACAAGGCTGTTCATATCATCTGCAAACAGTTACCGTACACCTATTAACACTGCTGTGACAGGATAAGACAGCCAGGAAATGGTTAAGCGCTGTCCTGGCACATGACTGAGCTGAGCTTTAAAGGGAGGGGTGTATGTCCCTTTCCTGGGGCAGAGAGAGAGAGATGGGTTGGCAAAGGGAAAGACATTTGAGTACCTAAAGGGTATGGTTACACTTACAAGATTATAGTGCTATTGGTTATAGCGGTCCCCTTATACAGTAATATGTATAGCGCTATTGTATGTCCACACTCAGATGCGCCAGCGGTATAGCATGGCCACATTTGGGGCACTTAATGCGGCATTAAGAGCAGTGCATTAGGGCAGGTATCCCAGCATTCAGCTGGGTGCAACGTGCTTTTTAAACGAGGGGGATGAGGGGGGACGCATTGTGTGTATGCGGAGGGAGAGAGATAGTGATTTTTCCGTTCTTCTGAAAGCCTGTCAGTGAGCCTCCGTTCACAGAAGGCTTTGTTTTCACACAGGCTCCCTCCTTAAACATTTGCACTGCTTATCTGCCGAGTTAAGAGAGAAACTCTAAAGAGGTACTTCCGCATTCCTCCAGCCGAGTTCAAAACAAAGGGAAGAGACGTCAATTGCCTTAAATGGCTCTAGGCATCTCCAGAGATCACTTGTAGCGCAGTGGGTGTCCACATTCTTGCTGTAGCGCTACAGCAGCTGTGCTACAGCCCTTATTCCCCATGCGGAGGTGGATTAACAATAGCACTATAACTCAGCAGTTATAGCGCTCTACGTGCCTTGCCAGTGTGGACGGGGAGGAGGTTATAGCGCTCGTGGGGACTTTATAGCGCTATAAAGGGCCAGTGTAACCAAGCCCTTAGACTGTTTTACTCCGAGGAATAGTTTTACTTTGTGTCTGTGAGTGTGTGTATTTGAATTAATAAACAGTGCCCTGAGGGAAGGGCCTGAATGAGACATGGGGGTGGCACTGAATTCTTTCTGGCCTGGCAAGCAAGCCAACCAGTGTACAGTTGCTCCGTAGTCCAGTCCAGGGAAAGGCAACTAGAGCAATGTTAGGCACTGTAAATACCACACTAAGGGCCTGATCCAATGCTATTAATGGAAACCTTAGTGGAATTTGAGAGCCTCAGGCCTCTAACTTGCCTTCCAATCACAGGGCTTGCCTCCACACGGAGTGTGCACCAATTTAACTATATTGATGTAATTAAATTAATGGAAGTCCCCAATGTGGTAGTGGACTCTTCCATGGGGTTAAGAATGTTCACACACAAAGTTGCACCAATTTAATTAAACTGGTTTGCAATCACACTTTTAATTAAACCAGTGCAATTTTGTGCGTAGACCAAGCCATTCGCACACACCACCTATTGACCTCAATGGACTTTCCACACATACCATCTATCACATTAAGTGAATGTCACACGCCCACACACATATATACACACAAACACCTACTGACCTCAATGGAAGTTCTATATACGCATGTACCATCCGCTGACCTCAATGGAAATTACCCATATACACATGCTACCTATTCATCTCAACAGAAGACTATAGAGTCTTGTTATGTTAACTGCATACACACAGAGAAGTCAGATAAAACCATAAACACTCCTGTTGGAAGGTTGTAGCATAACACTACTTTTAGCATTCAAAACAAAACCACACAAGAACCAAGAAACACAAAGCAGGCAACTCCTTAGAACAGAGGCATAACTCACCCCACATTAGTCTAGGCTGGCTAACTGTTGACTGACTGTATTTGCTGTTAGGTCCAGAGCGCATGCTTCTCTACAACCCCCCTGAAATTTAAAGTGACCACTTGTAATTACTACACAGTTTTCAATAACCCACAGACCTCATCCTAGGTATCTCAATCTTAAGAGAGCAATAATTTAATTAGATCCATATGACAATCATGTAATAGAGGCCTGGACTAATTTCTTTCCACTTATCAATGGCAGGAGCAAGCCATACATCAGTTTTATCAAAATTGATAAACAACTTGTCTTATCCTCTGCTGCCAGCCTTGGAGATATCCCACTGCAACTGAATAAACACATCTAGTTATCTGTATACCTGAGATTGCTAAAGTACATTCAGAATCTCACAGGTTGTTTGAAAGAAGCTCCTGTGGAATTAGGTATTTATAATTACAAGCATCAGTATCACAAGCATCAGTAGTAAGCACAGTCTTGCTCCTACCTGAAGACACGTATTTGGCACCCTTAACTAACACAGTACTTTGCACAGAGACAGATTAAAAGCGTTAAACTCCAATCAAAACAAAGCAACATTTTGGGGGGAGGGGGCTGTTTCTAATGAAAACAAGGGAGGAGAGGTTTGAAGAGGCTAGCTTTCAGAAGAGATTTAATACAGGTGATAGAGGATTAGGACAGGGACACTGCCCCAGCAGTAGGAGCCAGCAGGATAGAAGATGTGTACCCAAGGGAGTGTAACAATGAGAGGCCTAAGTCCAAAAAATTTGGATCCTGATTCTGTATGCACCATATTTTGGAGGTGTTCGTAGAGAAGTGGGTGGGGAGAGGGAAGGGTTTGAAACAATCTCTAGTAGTAATATGACTTTTTTTAATGTGAAAAGTGAACTGGAAGTGCTGGAATTACAACTGGTTTACCTTTAAATATACAGTAAAAGCTTTTTTATCTGGCACTTCACCAACAGGAAGGCTCTATAAACCGGCATTTCTGATTGAAAGTGAAATGCCGGTTTATAGTCCAGTTGGCGCAGGGCCGGCAGGGAGGTGGGGCGTGAGCTCTGGGAGGGAGTTTGGGTATGGGAAGGGACTGAGCAGGGAGTTGGGGTGCAGGAGAGGTGCAGGGTCCAGATCCAGGGGCCGTTCACTTCAGGCAGCTCCCCACAAGTGGTGACTGGTCCTGGCTGCTCCTAGGTGGAGGCATGGTTTCCGAGGCAATCAAGTGTGGGGTTCAGCCCAGTGGGAGAGGCTATTGATGGGACTAATGTGCCCATAGATTTCCCCCTTCAAGGAGCACAAACTGCAAAGGGCACTACTTCATCGTTATGCAGGCCCTTGTGGACCACAGAGGGTGATTTCTGAACATCAGCGTGGGTTTCACTGGAAAAGTTCATGATGTCAGGGTTTTCCACCAAGCAGGAGTCTACACTCAGGGGCTGGCTGGGACACTATTCCAAGGAAATAACATTGTCATAAATTGAGTTACTGTCTCCACGGTTATTCTGGGGGGCCCTACATACCTCCTTTTGCCTTGGCTTATGAAACCATACCCTGATTTATGAGGCCCTGGCAAAAGATGGTTTAATTACCCTCTCACCAGATGCTGAATGTGTTTTTGGCATATTGAAATCCCACTGGAGATGTTTATAGACCCACCTGCATGCCAGTGTCATCAATGCTGTCTGCCTTACTGTGGTTTGCTTTGCTTTTACTTCATCAAGGAAGTTTATTTCTATCACTGTTTCACACCATACAATGGATATTCAATATAATAAAGGTCCATTCATTTTCCCCTGAATGGACCTATGAAAGTAAGAGGCTGCTGAACTGGTACACTCAGCCCAGACAGTGCACCTACCACCGCTGGTGCTGGATGCACCCGGGCCATGGACTTGCATGGACCAATGGCAGACGGGGAACAAATACCTATATGAATGTGCTTGTGGGAGGGGTGGTGGTATGGGGGGCGCTCATTGATTATGGGGAGGGGTATTGAATTTTAGTGCCATACAATGTACTTATGAATGGCATGACCACGTATGAAATGGAGGGAGGCGGGTGGTTATTCATAGTGCGGATTGATGTAAGGAAGTGACTGAAGTATGAATTGCTAGAGATAACCATACTGTGGGATAGTCTTTGCAGACTAAATCCTAATTGTCCCTGATCATGTGTTTACTGCTATTATTTTGAATATACATTGCATATGGTGTGAAGCAGTGATAGAAATACACTTTCTTGATTAAATAAAAACCTTTATTTGTAAACATGTGCAGATGTGGTCACCCCATCTCGAAGAAAATATATTGGAATTGGAAAAGGTTCAGAAAAGGGCAACAAAAACCTTTAGAGGTATGGAACAGCTTCCATATGAGGAGAGATTAATAAGACTGGGACTTGTCAGCTTGAAAAAGAGACGAGTAAGGGCGGACAGAGGTCTGTAAAATCATGACTGGTGTGGAAAAAGTAAATAAGGAAGTGTTATTTACTCCTTCTCATAACACAAGAACTAGGAGTCACCAAATGAAATTAATAGGCAGCAGATTTAAAACAAACAAAAAGAAGCATTTTTTTCCCATAACACACAGTCAACCTGTGGAACTCCTTGAGGGAGGATGTTGTGAAGGCCAAGACTACAACAAGGTTCAAAAAAGAATTAGATAAGTTCATGGAGGATAGATTCATCAATGGCTATTAGCCAGGATGGGCAGGGATGGTGTCCCTAGCCTCTGTTTGCCAGAAGTTGGGAATGGGTGACAGGATCACTTGGTGATTACCTGTTCATTCCTTCTGGGACACCCGGCATTGGCCACTTTTGGCAGACAGGATACTGGGCTAGATGGACCTTTGGCCTGACCCAGTATGGCCATTCTTATGTTCTTAAGTGTTTGTTGGCCCTGTCCAGAACATCAACCATAAATTCATCAGAGAAATGCTTCCTCTTGGAATGGCCTGTGCTTTACAAAAACAACTTCTGTTCAGTCTCCATTACAAACACAGAAGGCTCTCTGATGGTCTATTTCAAGCCTGCACAACTTGCGGCCCAGGGGTCACATGTGGCCTGCACAGGCTCACTGTGTGGCCCGTGGGGGGCAAGTAGGGGCGGGGCAAGCCAAGCGGTGGGGTGAGGGAAAGCGGACGGGGGTGGAGTGAGGGCGGGGCTTTTCAGCCCGCAGCTGGATTTTTTTTTTCAGTAATATGGCCCTCACTACTTTCTGAGTTGTGCAGGCCTCGTCTATTTGCAGCTCAGTGATCAGAAGACAATGGAAGGGTTAACAATGACGCACTGAACTTCTGCAATACACCAAAGGCAATTGCTTCCATTTTCAAGAGTAGATTGAAGATTCTTGGGATAGAGATGACAAAGGAAATTGGCCCATGGGATTGTGGGATACTTTTAGAGGACTCCCAGGACCTGAGTCAAGCAGGGCTGCGTTTACACTGCAAAACAATAGAGCTCTAACCCTACTAAGGCTTGACCTGTACTCAGACCTTGCAGCTCTGGGTCCAAGCCCTGGGTTAAGGCAATTTGTGTATGGACAGAAGAGGAGTTAGGCTTGAGCCTGAGTCTGAGCCCAGGCTTACATTACATTGTAGACTTATCCATAATCAAAGAATTTAGTAACAAACCACTTTGACTCTTCTCAAGTGGTTTATGAAGTCACTCGAATCCCCGGCAGAATTACAGCTTTGTATTGCACAGTCCCTTATTATTCTAAACACACCACAATTTTTTGTTGTTTATCAATGCCAACATTTTAAAAGACATAGAACCATGCTGCTGCTGCTGCTGCTTTGGAGGCTATCTCCGAGCTAAATGGGAAGGGAGAATGGTTTTCCTAATAGACTGTGCTGTAGAAAATGAATGCTACCAGGAAAACCTAACACAGTGTCAGACTCTGCACTCAGTCACATCTGTGCTTTTCCAGACATCACTAAGATAACCTGAGTGTAACAAGGGCAGGATTTAGCCCACAGCATTAAACTTTATGTGCAGATTCCTCAATTTTATTTACAAAAAGCAAAACCTGCTGCTTGTTAGCCAAAGGCTATGCCAAATAAATATAATTTAAGTTTTAAAGTTATTAGACAGACATGATATTACATGCTCTGAGAGGCACCAAGAAAGACATTCATGATCAAGTATGGTGGTGGAGCAGGCTGACATAACTAAAAGCCTTCAAGATGGAAAAATCAGAAGCAGTAAGGTCTCAGGGCACATCTAAGTACAGAAAGCTAAGACCGCCACCCATATGTGAAGGGTTAAAATTAGGCATAGTGGGAGTCAAATCCTGAGGTTTTCATCAAGTCTTGATTGAAGCAAACTCCCATTGAAATCAATGAACCCAAGATTTGGCCTAAAGATAGTATATTAGGAGATCTCAAGATTTAATTAGAGGGCATGCCAACAACTGTTTGGATCAAAACAGTTTAAGAAAAGAGAGGCAATTCCATCCCCAATACATCAAAATAGTGAAACGCTTGAAACACAAAATCTACATAGGACAATTTGTTTGGAGATGCTTGGCTGGAGGAGAGTGGGAGAGAACAGAGAATCATTTATGGTTACTTCAGAGAGGTGTAACTATTTCCCTTTGACACTGAGCGATACTGAACTAGCTGAAGGAGAAAGCCAGATTTATAGATGGGGAAATGATGTTTTTGGAAGAAAGATCACCTGAATAAATCTTCCAAGTTTCAGAATAATAATATTGTTTCTAAAAAAAACCCAAACATTTAATCGTGGTACTTATTTTTTGTTAATGTGATACAGTATCATTCAGGCACAACAGACAGTGATGTGGGGTGGGAGTGGAGATTTCCTTACTGTGCCTGAGAATGTGGACAAAAAAAAGCTGTGGATTGGTCATGACAACATAAAAATGCTGCACAAATATACATAAATAGCTACATTTTTTTTAAACTGATGTGCTCTGCTCAGGGCCACAAAAAGCACTGCACTCAGCATATTTATGGTCTGTGTGTAAGCTTTCCACATTAAGATGACTGCCAGTGCCTTCCAGGGCTCTATAAAACTTTAAATCTCACTGGAACCCAACTTTTGCTGATTTGTGTTTTCATGGTCTAATCTCTGTGGACCTGGACCGATAGCGATGACTAAATTGCTTTGAAATAGGATTAAATTGTTTCTAGCAAGAGCAATGTGTGTAAATATTGGACTTGGGTTTCAAGAACACGCAGCATAGTCTGATAAACTAACCCTGTGTTTTCAAACAATTGGAAGTGGAAAAATGTGCAGTTATTTTTTAAGGAGGCTTTTTGTTTTAAATCACAATTGTTGCCTCATTTTTACATATATATATAAGATACAGATATAAACAGATATATAGATATAGGTCTATATAGAGATATATCTTTTAAAATTCACACAGTTCTGCCCCCTCCTAATCATAACATAAAAACCCATGTTACTATGGGTAAGATGGTGGCAAAGGTGTGTGTGGGAGGGGAGGGGGGAATCAAATAATTACATACTCACCTTCCAGGACCAAGAATTCCACTCAATTATATTTCAAGCATAGTATATGAATATAAATACCGGTAAAAAGGCTTTTTTGGAAACTGAGTATTCTAGATGATCCAGTAACTTCTAACTTACCAGCTGGGCTTAGTTATGTAGGAAGGAAGTATTTCCCAATGGTTAGAGCACCAGCTGGAAGACAAAATTCCTGAGTTCTATACTACTGGCTCACTGTGCAGTTAATTGGCAAGTCACTTACTCTATGTGCCTCAGATTACCCTTAGTAACCCAGAGGGATGTTGGGAATAGGGTTGTTGGTGGAGAAATGTGAACCCATCCAGAATCATTGTGCATTTGGGTTCTAGCTGGACTCATCGACTATCAACTCAGGTCTACAAATGTTTGCACAGCTTGGCTCATACAGCGTGCACAGCTTTAAAACGTTCAGACCTTCATCCTGGCCCCACCCACCTTGCCACTGACTTCCTCCACCTGGTTACTGGGCTGTCTTCTCTTGCAGAGCTATCACGTTTAGCATGGGGGAGGGGGCGAAGGGGTGTGGGCTCTTTGCTCTTGCACCATATCTGGGATCTTGAGGGGACATCAATTAGTTATCTCATAACTTAGGAGGGTACCATTTAAGACACTGTCTCCCACTGCAGTAAGGTCCTGCAGTACACAGGAAGCACTTTGACCCTCACATCACAGCAGCAGTGGAAAGTAAATAACCCCATTCCTGCTACAGCAGCTGGTACACTCAAGTAAAGGCAATAGCACACCACAAGCCTTAGGATGGGATCCAGGGAATGAGACCCGTGACAGGGGCACTAGCTGTCCCTTGCTTTCATGTACCAGTTGCTGTAGCAGAAGAAATGTTTCCCTACTCCTAGTCATCTGCTTGGGAGAAAGTTCTGCCTGCCAGCATGGCTCTAGAGATCATGTTGAATTAATTAACATAGATAAAACACTTCAGGCCTCATTCTCCTCCATGTGTAAACAACATTCCAGCATCTTGCAGTTCTGGACCCAATCCAGCCCCCACTAGTGTCAACAGGAGTCTTTCCAGCTGACTTCCACAGGAACTGGATCCACCCTTTATCAATCATGGTCCAATCCTGAGAGCTGCTTGAAGATCAGAATGGATACTTGTTCAATGGGCATTGTGGGAACGCAGTGCCTCTCGGGGTCAGACCCCAGCTGAACACGCCTGTAAGGAAGGTCTGAATGAGCTCTCCCCTGACATCTAATGATGCTCTTGGAGAAAAGACTTGAGGAGCAAAACCATGTTTGCACAGACACGTCTACTCTGCCTAGGTGTGCAGCATGATGGAGCTGCTTTGCCAAAATGATTGATTTGGGCTGGTTTGGGGTTACAACTCACCCTAGTATTTGTACGCAGGTGCAATGAAATGCTGTTATCCTGACTGTACAAGTAAAGGGCAGCAGAACGGTGCTCAGTATGCCCTGATTGAGAAGATCACCCTAAACTCACAGGTGATGGGTGATCGAGCAGTTGGGAGAGGCTAGTCCTAGGCTCCTCCACCTCTGCCCAAGACTCTGCCCCTTCCACCCCCACTCCCTCGCCAGAGCCCAGGGCACACATACACTCCGTGACTGCTGGCCCCCCGTGTGCCCCCAGCCTCAGAGCACTGGGGAGAGAAGCACAATGGGAGCAGCCCTAGTCCCAATCCTAGAACACCAGGTAGGTAGTGGGACTGGAGTGCTTCCAACTCCAGCATGGGGCAGATGGCATAGCCAAAGGCCCCCAGCCCCAGAGCGCTGGGCAGACAGTGCGGCCCGAGCACACCCAACCCCAGTGCTGGACAGGCAACATGGCTGAAGCCCCAGGGTTCCCAGCCTCAAGTCTTGTAAGCACCATCCACAGACGGCCCGCCCCAGTCTCTCGGTCCCAGAAGAGCAGGAAGGGAATTGGAAGCAGGTAGGAGTGGGGCTGGGAAAGGAGCATGGGCAGGGCCACACCGGGCTGTTTGGGGATGCACAGCCTTCCCTGGCCTATGCGACCTGCCACCCATGCCTCAGCTGAACCTCACTTGCTAAGCAGGTGCAGGGATGCCAAATGCCAGTGAAGAAGAGCATGGGTGGGGAATGATGTTTCTGCCTGGTGGTGTGGATTCTGTCCAAAGAGTCCTAGAAACCATTTGACCTGCAGGGCCAGTGGAAGGATATTCCGCGTCCTAGGCAAAACTTCCACCTGGTGCCCCCCTCCGCCCTGCAGCGCCCCGCCTGCAGTAGCTGCCCGCCCCCCTGCAGCAGCTCCCCGCCGTCCGGGGATCCTCCCTGCCCGCGGCAGCTCCCCACCCTCCCTCTGCCCAAGGAGTTGTCCCCACCCCACAGAAGCTCCTTGCCACCCAGGGAGCCTCATGGCAGCTCACCCCTGCAACCCCAGGGGAGCCCCCCCGTGGCAACTCCCTGCTGCCCGGGGAACTCTCCGCTCCACTTCCTCCCCTGAGCACGCCGGCACCGCTCCACTTCTCCCACCTCCCAGGCTTGCGGCACCAATCAGCTGTTTGGTGCTGCAAGCCTGGGAGGGGAGGAGAATTAGAGCGGGGCAGCATGCTCAGGGAAGGAGGCGGAGCACAGGTAAGCTGGGGCGGGGAGTGGTTCCCCTGCACCTCCCCATTACTTGCTGCGGGAGCCCTCCCCACACCTCCCTGCCCCAGCTCACCTCTACTCCAACGCCTCCCCTGAGCGCACTTTTTGGTGCCCCCAACCATTGGGTGCCCTAGGTGGTTGCCTAGTTCAGCTAGTGGTTGCACCAGCCCTGTTGACCTGTCCCTCTCCTATGTTTAATGACAGGTGATTAGACTCAGTTGAGAGTCCTTGTTTCCAGTTGGTGATTCCTAACTCTGACATCATTGCTGAGCAGGTCTAGGCCTCAGACCTTGTGTGGGGACAGTTAAAGACAACACAGAGACTGCACTGACAGACAGGTTTCCCACTAGCTGCTGAAATCACTGAGAGCTGAAACCACAGGGTTAACTGGCAGAATCTCAGAATGTGGTATCATGGAATCAGCGGCTGCTGGTGGTAGCAGTGGCAGAGAAGCAGAAGCAGCAGAGGACAGAGATGGTGGCAGAGAAACAGTGGCACCTGTGAGCTAGTTGCAGAGGCAGCAGTAGAAGCATTGTTCAGTGTCCCTGGTGCCTAGCATGGGATGAAAACCCTGTAAACTCATCTCTGAACTCTGGGTCTTTGCTAAAGGAGGACAGCCAACTGTGAGTGGAGTGCTGTTGAGTGAGAAGGGAGTGATATGTCGTTTATTGAGACTTTCCCAGATATCAAATGCCTAAATACTGAACCCGGCCCTTGTTGCTGCAACTCCATCTGGCAAAAGAGTTACACACATGATAACAAAGTAAGGAGACTGCATTGTAAAAATATGCTTTACTTATTGTGGCATCAGCAGTTTAGTTTCAATTATTTATGATAATGTGCTGATAAACGTAATGTAGCATATTTATTTTTACTAAAGAATTCTTACTCTCACTACCGCTCTCTTCTAGTAAATCTTTGCTGAAAAGTGGAGAGAGAGAGACTAAGTCTTTGTATGGGAATTATATAGGTATGCAGATTAATGAAGTTCTTCTCTATTGTCTTGCAAGAGTTGACATTAGTCATAGATTGCATCAAACTCCGTCTGACAGCATCGTCAAATGGTGCTGTGCAATATTGCAAAAATAAGCTGTGTGCCTGAGACGCATCTGCCACACTGCTAGGACTAAGTACATTATAACCCTGACTCCTCTTAGAGGAAGACACTAACTGCAGAGAATATGATTCTTTCAGATGAAAATATAAAGTGATGCAGTAGAGATCTCTAACGTCATTCCTTGACAAGAGATTTCCCTCTTGGATATAGTCTGATCTGTGCATCATAGCTCCATGCTCCATGATGTGCATGGAGCTATCCTAACTCTGCACATCAAAATATAGCTATGTTCTGAGGCATGACACTCTGACTAGACTGCAATTGGCATTACACAACGTATGTCCTTTTAAAAGGGACACAGTCAACTTCCTTGGGTCTGTCCTCATCCTCCCCAAAGAAAGTAAATGCTATTCTATGCCTCATAAGGACTCCTGTAATTGTTTATTAATTCACTGTACCATCTGAATACACAGCTTAAATCAATGGAGGAGGGGAAACAGCTCCCCGTGTACAGGGATAATAATACCATTTTGTTTTAAGTAAACCCTGACAATGTGGTTGCACTTTTAGGGGCATGTTTGCCGGAAAAACTACCTCCCCATGTCCCATGACACACAGTCAGGATACACGCCACCCACTGTCTCAGAGTCACTGACAGTGTACCCCCAAAGAGATCCTGTACCCGAGACAAGTGACCCAGCCTGCTATTCCCAGAAGGCTGATATGACTATGCGGCAACTGTAGCCTCCAACATGGAGTAAGTTTGGGGTGTGTGAGGTTGCACTAGGAACCAATAACAATGAGGACTAGTAGAAATATGCAGGGCAACAGGAGGGACTGAGAGTTTACATTCTGTGGGATGGGATGGTGCAGGAGCAGAGATGGAAAATTTGGTTTTAAGAAGTACAGGCATAGGTACCAGGCTAGCTTCCTGGTGTTTGGAGGGCTAGGACTAAAGCATTGCTTGGCAGGAAAGTCTGTGACACAGTTTGTATTTTAAAAAAAATGGCATAAAAGATGAGACTTTTTTTTTTAAAGAGCTACCAAGAAAACACTGATACATTCCACATATCTCACTAGGCAGCAGAAAAGGAGGGAGGACAGTTAACTCTCAGGGCATTTATGCCAGAGCTTCTCAGACTTTTCCCTATTGTGGACATCTCCTGATTTTAGAAGAAAGATTGTCTTCCCATTCCATTCACAATCACAAAGAGCACTTCCCCTTCCATTCATGACTGCACAGACATCTCCTCTCCATGTGGTGATCAAACATCCCCCCGCCCTTTGGCCAGTACAGCAACACAATTCTGTTATAATAATAGGAAAGTATTTAGAAAGATCTATTTAAAGACATCTTGGATGTGGATGTCCCATTCCCATTCATTCTAAATCTCTTAGGCAGCTTTAGAAATATCAGGTGAACATATTTTTAACTATTTTAATGTGGCACAGCAGCTGGAAACAAGGAAAACCAGCACCATATGCCAGCCAACATTCCAAAGACAGCCAGCAGGTGTCCCGTGGACCACAGCTCAGGAATCACTGATCAAATCATTAACCTACCGTTCGTATCAACTCCGCCCATGGTAAGTGGCAATGACTGTCTTTTAAAAGGTTTGTGGAATGCAGGGAGTAGCGCAAGATTAAAAGCTGCTTTTTCTTATCCTTCATTTATTTTCTTAAAGTAGTATGCAGGGCAATGGGAAGTGACTGTTTTTTTAAACCATGTGATTATGGCATTTGTTTCTATAATTGGTAACAGGAGTGATAAATCCTGGGGTGGGGGTCTCTCTCAAGTGGCCACTTTTTCTTTCCTTCTGTCTCTTTCTTGTCTCTTAATTCCATGAAAGAAACATCTTCCTATACAGCTTAGAACAGGAATTCAGTTTGGTCTTTAAGGAAGCTAGGTATCATGGG
This sequence comes from Dermatemys mawii, assembly GCA_007922305.1. Lineage (NCBI taxonomy): Eukaryota > Metazoa > Chordata > Testudines > Dermatemydidae > Dermatemys > Dermatemys mawii. The sequence goes on from ML677350.1 coordinate 6,736,279, forward strand.
ATATCTGATTCAGGTATAAAATCTGCTCTCACCCCCAGCACTGGCTCAGTCTGGTGAGGGCTGCTGACGTGCAGACTGAAAGGTAGCCACAGAAGGGATTTCGAATGGATGTGCTGATATCAAAAAAAGAATTCAAGCTGGGGGGCAAAGGCACTGGTCATTTCTAGCTTGCTACTTTATTTATTTTTGTCTCCAAGGATAAAGTTTTTGCTTTGTGTTAAACAAATTGTTGAGTTACGAATCTTCTCTCCCCTTCTGGGCCCTCTCTCACAAAAACATAAGGAGAACTGCCAAACAGTTGTAGCAACAACAGCAGACTGGCACAGAAACTTTACTAATATTGGCATTCACATAAAACATTTAATAACATCCCAGGAAAAACAAGAAGTCATACTGCGTTAATGTTCTCTTCTCAGAAGCAGGTCCAAGTTCTGGTAAACATTTTCTGTACGTGACAGGGACTAGCACCCTGTATAACTTAGTAATCGGGGCTAATTATTTAATTAGGACAAGAATGACTCACTAGTTAATTACCCTTCACCCACCCTCCATTAAGGACATAAAGGGCAGGATTTGGCCCTTAAGAAATGTGGCCACATGGGGATGAATTAAGGAGTGGTGCTAACGAAACATTTGGCACTAGATGCACCATATCAATACTCATGGGTTAGGGGGGGAACCTGCTGCCTGACGCACCTTACTGCTAGTTTGAAAAAGGCAGCAGATAATACTATGCTGGGGGCACGGCCACATCCCTTAGCTGGCCAGTCTCTTTCTCCTATTCAGGAGGATGGGCTCTTCTAGCACTCCTGATGCGTAGATATAAATCCTTCCCTGTTGCTTTGTGGGCATACTGAGGAAAGGGGAAGAAAAGCTGCCTAGGCAGGCAGCCTTTGTTGGTGTGCACACACAACACGGGGTGACATTTAGCCCACCGTCACACTTCTAGTGTATCAAACGCTGTCTTTTAAGGCTTGGAACGTAAAGCAAGTCCTCAGAGTACCTATATGCAATGCACTGGCATGAATATATCCCCATGAACAGGAACATGAGGTCAAAATATGGTTTCCTTTTTCAGAGTTTCAGTCATAATGGTAAAATTGTATTTTTTTTCTCCATTTTATGCAATTTCCAGAGTTCAGTGTTAAGCTTCTAAGGTGACAGTGGAATGTACAATAATTTCATGTATGATTTCCAGCCTGAAAGCGAATCCTCTGGAACACCATAAAACATTAAAGTGAATCGAGGCACTCTCTTTTGTGCAACTCTTTATAAACCAGCTTATTTTACCCCCAATTCATAGGAATGCTCAACATGCCCATGTTAGAACATTGTTAATGACCCTACTGCTCTTAGGCACATTTTCTTACAGGGTCTTGGAAGGAAAATAGCATTTGCTTTCTTTGCAATACATCAAACTGCACGCTCATGTTTGATTTGTTATGTGCTAACATCCTTGGGCTCTCTCTGCATTCCTGCTTGTTCTCATTGTATTTTTCTGATTGATATTATCTTCATCCCAAACACATTAGTATTACATGCACCTATGTTAATTCCAATCTTGCCTTTCTACATTTTTCCAACCTTTCACAGTCCTCCTGCAATTTCAATCCTGCTGCCACTCTGCAGAAATCTCTCCTGATTTTATATCAGAAGACAACTGTATTAATATTCAATTTACTACTACTTCTTCCCAATCATTTATTAATGTATAACAACGTCATAGAGGTCTCTTCAACATTATTTCATGCTATATGACCATGTCTCAAGATTTATCAGAATTTGAGCACAGATCTGCTCAAACTCTGATAAATAACCAATTCATTTAGTGCAATACGAGATTTTTTTCATCTTACGTTTTGTGGAATGAAAAATACTGTAATTCTTGGCATGAAAGAAAATCATAATTTGTGTTTGTTTCCCCAGATTATAATTTAATCATCTTTCAGTCTGTGCCACTCCTTGAAGCATTTTTGTACTCTATTATATACAAATAAATTGTATTTACTACCTGCCAACTCAGTCTGTGCGCCTGTCGCTCTGTAGTCTCATAGGGCCAAGTTCTGCCCTCAGATGTGACTGCAAGGCAGCCACTGCCTTTGATGGTGCACTAAGAGCAAATCTGAGGGCAGATGTTGGCCCATAATATTGCTTTCCTGAACATTTCAGATAATCATTCCATCATTTTCCTCAAAGGCCGAGGCCCAGATTTTTAAAGGTGCTTAGGCAGTAGTGGGCAACCTGCAGCCCATCAGGGTAATCTGCTGGTAGGCCACAAGACAGTTTGTTTCCATTGACCGTCCGCAGGCACAGCCTCCCCGCAGCTCCCCGTGGCCGCGGTTTGCCATAAGGACCCAGCACATGATATTTCTGCTCCTAAAACAAGAACTGGAGCATCAGCTGAGGTAAAGGACAGGGCATGCACACATCCAGCAAAGCCAGTTTACCAGATGGAGGCTCAACTAATTGACTAACACCTTTCTCATATCTGGTCACCAGCTGGCAAAGGTTCGTTAATTTAGTTCTAGTATCTGGATATAGCAATGCTCTACCGCTTCACAAATCCTCAGTTTTATAGAGTTGCAGAAGACAGAGAGAAGAGTGCTAAGACCTCATTAACCGAAGTCACTATCCTTTAACAACCCACTCAAGAGGCTGTGTAGTTGCATTTATAACTTAGCTTCTTTAAAAAGGAAATCCAAATTAAATGTGACTTATTGTATTATTGGAGAGTTGCTGACTGAATGACCTATTAAACATTTTAAATCTGAGCATTAGTTGGCTGGTTATGGGATATGTAGGGTGACCAGACAGCAAGTGTGAAAATCAGGACAGGTGTGGGGGGTAATAGGAGCCTCTATAAGACAAAGACCCAAAAATTGGGACTGTCCCTCTAAAATCGGGGCATCTGGTCACCCTAGGGGCATACAATCTTACCTCTAGATCCCAGTTTCAAACCCAGCCCAGAGCAGACACAACCAAAAGACACTCCTCCGAGATGGCTGTTCAGTGACTTTTTCAACATGGATGTATGGTTCCAGAGGTCTATGTCATAAAAACCAGCACAGCCACTAACCGTGCTGACAGTTCCTGCCAAAAGGTCTGTGATGGGTTGTGCTCCCCACAGTTGCCCTACAAGAGCTAAGTTAGGCCAGGTGGGCCCAATCAGCAAATTAGGCTGCAGGCAGGGGAGCATTAGGCTGGATGCAGCTAATCAGAGAGAGGTTCACCTGTGCAGGAACAGGTGGGGCTTATAAAATACAGGAAAATGGAATGGGCTGGGACTGCTGGAAAAGGCTGTAGTCACTCCCTGGGAAGAGGGTGGAGTGTTTAGAGGCTGCAGAATTGAGTTGCCTACGCCCTGGGAGGAAGGAGTGAAGAGACTGGCAAAGCCAGAGGAGTGGGAAGGGTCAGGAGATAATGGAAGTGGCTCAGAGAAAGGCAGCACAATCAGAGAATGGACGTTGGCTCCTGTATAGAGAGTCCCTGTGCGGGAACCAACAGTAGAGGGTGGGCTTAGGTGACCCTGCCAGCCACTGTGGGCATGGCACTGTGAGGCAGTGAAGCTTAAGACTACCTGAGACTGCTGGAGAGCAGGAAACTTTACACGCTCCCCCTGTGGAGAGGGAAAACCACAATAGTGACCTGGCCAAAGGGCTGAGTCACCAGGAGATAGCTGTGGCTCCTGAGAGAAAGAGAAGGGCTGTAGTGGAGAAACTGAAGGGGTATAACTGCTGGAAGGGGCATCAGCCTGACCAAGCTAATCACCTGCAGGTGGCGCTATCCAGCAGTGTGGAGAGCAAACCCATCGCAAGATCACTGACAGATTGTGCATGGAAACTGAACCACCAGAAAGGCAAAGGACTGGGTGGGCCTAGAGACTGAACTGTTCTCACCTCATACATCCCAGAGGCATTCCCTCTGGACTGAGTTTGAGGCACTCTGCTGGGCCAGTCTGGTGAGGGGATTCTTACCTAGCTGCTGGTTGTCCTGGGTGAAGAATGGGTTTGAGACTCATAATCAGTGGATATAGCACTTTTCAGTTAAATTCTTACACACTCAAAACACATGCAAACCCCTCACCCCCCTGCCCTGCCCCCAGAGCATGACAGATGAAGATGGTACTTGTAAGGATCTTGTGGTGTTCCCCATCCATACTGTTTCCAGGGCACACCTCCAAAGTCACACACACACCCCACAGTCCCTGATGAGGGAGTGTCTCCAAATCATAATAGTTCATAAACATATCTCTACAGTACAAATGTAGATTTTTAATCTCCCGATGTAACCATGTTACAGATGTCCACTGTTACATAACATATTTCTGTTTTTCATTTACATTTTAACATAGAGTAGAACCAGGAGATTTAATTGAGAGGAAGAATTTAAAAGTTAAAATTAGAGTTCAAATTCTGCAGAGTAAATTAGTTCTTCAAGGTTCTCATTCTACATGGACGTTCCCAGATGTGCTCCCAGACAGCACACAAGAACCACTATCCACATTAGATACATACATTTTCCGGGATGCTGTACGTGTTTTCTTTTGACACTGCCAGAAACCAGCATGCTTGAGCAAGGATTGTGTAAGTGGATGTGGTTCCCCTTGGGGAAAGAGGAAGTTCTGGTAAAACCTGCCCACAGGAGCAGTAGTATTGTTTAAGACACAACAGAATTCACAGCAGCAAAGAGGAGGGCAGGGCAGGAGTGAGGCATGTTCCAACAGGCAAGTTGGAATTGGAAGGAATCACAGCATGTTGTGACTGACATTCAAGTGGAGACGGGGATGCCTGGTTCACGACCGGAATTGTTGCAGCTCTGAACTCATGTGTCAGGCTCACTGACAACCAGTAGTAATACTGCTCCCCAACTTGCCCACCCTCCTCTCCCTGCTTACTAGCCAGAGCAGAGGTACCCTCCTTCCTGCAACTCCAGCCCCCAGGAAACCAACTCCACAGAGTCACCCAAATGATAACAGGGTTGGGGACACAGGCACAAATTAGGTGCATGATTTAACAAAGCCCCTTAGGGGGCAGAGATATACTCCAGTGTCCTTATGCTGTCTTATTTTCCCAAATAGCAGGAAAGGATAGTCTTGTGGCAAAACGCTGGACTGAGACTTAACAGATCCAACTTCAATTCCCAGCTCTCTGACTAAAGTGACCCATGGTCACATAACAAACCTCTGTGCTTCAATTCCCCCATCTGTAAAATGGGGATAAAAACACTCCCCTAGCTACATAAGAATGATAAGAAAGGCCATATTGGGTCAGATCAAAGGTCCATCCACCCCAGTATCCTGTCTACCAACAGTGGCCAATGCCAGGCGCCCCAGAGTGAGTGAACATAACAGGTAAAGATCAAGTGATTTCTCTCCTGCCATCCATCACCCACCTCTGACAAACGGGGGCTAGGAACACCGTTCCTCATCCAGCCTGGCTAATAGCCATTAATGGACTTAACCTCCATGAATTTATCCAGCTCTCTTTTAAACCCTGTTATAGTCCTTGCCTGAGGAGGCTGTGAAGGCTAGGAGTTCCACAGGCTGACTGTGTGCTGTGTGAAGAACTTCCTTTTATTTGTTTTAAACCTGCTGCCCACTAATTTCAATGGGTGGCCCCTAGTTCTTATATTATGGGAACAAGTAAATAACTTTTCTTTATTCATTTTCTCCACACCACTCATAATTTTATATACCTCTATCATATCCCCCCCTTAGTCTCCTCTTTTCTAAGCTAAAAAGTCCTAGCCTCTTTAATCTCTCCTCATATGGGACCCGTTCCAATCCCCTAATCATTTTAGTTGCCCTTCTCTGAACCTTTTCTAATGCCAGTATATCCTTTTTGAGATGAGGAGACCACATTTGTACACAGTATTCAAGATGTGGGCGCACCATGGATTTGTATATGGGCAATAAGATATTCTCTGTCTTATTTTCTATCCCTTTGTTAATGATTCCTAACATCCTGTTTGCTTTTTTGACAGCTGCTGCACACTGCATGGACATCTTCAGAGAACTATCCACGATGACTCCAAGATCTTTTTCCTGATTAGTTGTAGCTAAATTGGCCCCCATCATATTGTACGTATAGTTGGGGTTATTTTTTCCAAAGTGCATTACTTTACATTTATCCACATTAAATTTCATTTGCCATTTTGTTGCCCAATCACTTAGTTTTGTGAGATCTTTTTGAAGTTCTTCACAGTCTGCTTGGGTCTTAACTATTTTGAGCAGTTTAGTATCATCTGCAAACTTTGCCACCTCACTGTTTAAATGCCCAGCTCACAGGGGCATTGTGAGGAGACCCCCATAAACATTTGGAAAGTTTTCAGATCCTGTAGTAATGACAAGGTCAATGCAAATATCTAAAGAGAAGGCATACCCCAGAGCCACAAGTCACACATGGATTCTGCTCCCCGTTGCTACAGCCTCTACTATCCCCTACAGATTTAAACAGAGCTGTTCTTTGATTTGGGAGGGCTGTCAGGCTTTTCTTCAGGAAAGTACTTCAGCCAGGAGAAGTCACATGTATGCAGAGCCAGGGAATGCAGTGAGACATCTGCATCAGCACAAGTTTTAGCTATCACTTAGTAAACATTTGGTTTCTGGGATGAGGAGTAACTAGCCTTAAAGTAGGACTCGCACAGATTTCACCTTGGGTAGTGTAACAGAGTGTGGGCCAGGAGGTCCTGAGCCAGGTGCCTGTTAGCCCAGCTCCAATTAAGTACAGTGCTATCTCCATATAACACGGTCCTCGGAGGCAAAAAATTGTACCGGGGTATAGGTGAAACTGTGTTATACCAAACTTGCTTTGGCATCGAGCATTTCCATTATTAATAGTCAGAAAACGATTTCTGTTAGAACTCACAATTTACAAATAAGATCAAAATAGGCGGGAGAGGAGAACACTTAATGCAGGGGTGGGCAAGCTTTTTGACCCGAGGGCCAGATTGGGGTTCAAAATTGTATGGAGGGCTGGGTAGGGAAGGCTGGGCCTCCCCAAACAGCCTGACCCCACCTCCTATCCAACCCCCACCTACTTCCTGCCCCCTCAGAAATTCTGACCCCCCCGCTCCTTGTCCCGACTACCCCCTCCAGAGACCCCTGCCCCTAACTACCCCCCCAAGACCCCACCCCCATCTAAGTCCCCATGTGCATCATCCCCTGACCGCCCCCTCCAGAACCCCCCCCATCCCTAATCCTCCCCAGGACCCCACCCGCTACTCAACCCTCTTGCTCCCTGTCCCCTGACTGCCCGACCTCTATCCACACCCCCACCCCACGACAGGCCTCCCAGGACTCCCAAGCCCTATCCAACGCCCCTGTTCCCCATCCTCTTACTGCCCCACCCCCAGAACCTCCGAACCATCCAGCTTCCCCTGCTCCCTGTCCCCTGATCGGCCCCGAGACCCTCTGCCCTTTATCCAACCCCTCAGCCCCAGCCCGGCCCCCTTAACACGCCACTCAGAGCAGCGTGTTGGAGCCAGACTCGCTGATCCACTGGAGAGCTCCTTTACCATGTTGTATCAGAATTCGCCTGATGTCAGATTGTGTTATATTGAGGGAGCAGTGTAGTATTAATTGGGGCTGGCTGAGTATGCCACGGCTAACTGCTAGAAGAGAAACATCTGCAGGTCTTATGAGCCAAGGGGCTATATAAAGCTGGCAGAAAGGAAGCAGGGGGGGGGGAAAGGAAAGGGAGGAGCCAAAGGCTGTGTCCCCCTGCTGGCTGGAGAAGCTAGCTGTCCCCCAGGTGACTGGTTTGGAGCACTCTGTAAATAGAACGTGATGGGAGCTGACATGAGAAAATAAAAATCACTGGTGATTGCACTCAGGGGAAGTCTCTTGCTGATTTGTTGCGAGAACAAGCAAAGGCCTTGTTACAGGTAGTCATAAACGGCAGTTGTGTTACAGAATGAGGAAAATTGTTCATTTCTGAAAATCCACATACAATATTCCATGAGTCACAGTAAATTGCTCTGACCATTGAACCATCTTCAAGTGAAATCCCTTTATTCAACCCCTCAGAACAATTCCCTTTAAAGCAGAAGTTTTACTGTAAATTGCTGTTCCTATTACAGCAAAGGAACTAAGCATCATACTGCAGGAAGACATGATGCAACACTTCTGCAAAGTGCTGGCCGCTGCTTCCCACAGCCCCCATTGGACCGGGATGGCAAACCGCAGCCAGTGGGAGCTGCGATCAGCGAACTGCCAGGTAAACAAACCGGTGGGACCCGCTAAGGGTGCTTACTCTGCCGTCCTGCGTTCCAACGTTGCTGATCCCTGGCTTAGCCATTGAAGCGGCAAGCACACTATGAGAACCTTCATAGATTAGATAGATGCAATGGAAACAATTTGGGCTTTTCCATGCTATTTCTATTATTATAAAGACCAAAACAAAAGCTTGGATTCAAAACATTCTCATACCTGAGGAACAATACAAACACTCTACTTCATGGCTGATTCAAAGCATTACACACTCTCATATACCCCAACATCTCCTCAAAAGCCCACCGAATAGAATAGCACTGCCTTAAGAGCCATGGCACTCAGAGGGTTATTAGTCTGTAACTGATAAATATATTGACACAGCTGGTAAATGGCGTGTAGGTGTCAAGTGAGTTGAGCACAAACTAGACCAGTGGTTCTCAGAATACATGTGCCCCTGTGGGTATGCAAAGGTTTTCCAGGGGGTACATTAACTCATCTAGATATTTGTCTTGTTTTACAATAGGCTACGTAAAAAGCCCCAGCGAAGTCTGTAGAAACTAAAATTTCATACAATGTTTATACTGCTCTATACACTATACACACTGAAATGCAAATACAATATTTATATTGCAATTGATTTATTTCATAATTCTATGGTAAAAGCGAGAAAGTGAGCAATTTTTCAGTAGTAGTGACTGTGACACTTGTCTTTTTGTCTGATATTGTAAGCAAGTAAGTGAGCTGAAACTTGGGCGTACGCAAGACAAATCAGACCTAGAAAAGGGTACAGTCATCTGGAAAGGTTAAGAGCCACTGGTCTAGACTTCCAACAGATCTTCATAACATTCCTTTGTTACTAGAAGGAGAACAAGCCGTCAGACAGAGTTGATTGTATTGCTACAAAGTATCCAAGTGCAGCTTCAAGAATAATTCCCATTCATAAACTGTTTTTTAAAAAGATGACAAAGGAAGAGAGCCATTCAGACTAAAAATCACAACTAATTACACATCTATTCTTCATCACACTGAGGCAAAGCATAATGCAATAGCTCCAAATAATACCTTTTAAACTTCCATAGACATCAGCAATGTAAAGAAAACAGCAGGCAAATCACAGTCATTCATAAATACTATGTGAATTACCTTGGTCTCCCTACAAAGCAGATTTGTTTGCTCTTATTTTTTGGAGTGAGCTGCATATTTGCTATGTATAGCTAGCCATAGCATATATACACAGTAGCTGCCAAGTCTGAGCACATCTGATTTAATGGCGGAGACACAATAAGACATAAAGAAGAGAGCACTAAAACAATGGCCCAGCTCAGGCTTATTAAAAAAAAATAACACCCCACTTCCCTATACAGGTTGTACAACCTGCACTAAAACATAAGTTACAAGATCTCTTTTGAAATCTTGCTGTCAGTTCATGTCTCAGTATTAGGTCTCAGGAACTAGGTGTTTGTTATCCACCGGAACAAGTGGAGCACGACACAGTGGATAACAAACACCTAGATCCTGAGATCTAATACTTCCCTCTACCCCCCACTGACATCAACTTACTGTGTGGCCCTGAGCTAGTTATTTAGTCTCTGCCTTAGCTTTTCTAGCTGTAAAATAGGAATAATACTTTCTTCACAAAGGTATTGTGAGATTAATTTTACACTGCTCTGAAAAATGTCAGATCTATATATGGCCTATCACCATCTGGCACCAGTGGGAAATTTTAATTACCAAGATAGCTGTTGGGAAACACCATTCCATTCAGAAAAATATAAGTAATCAAAGAACTTTTTGACCTACACAAGATAATAATTTGTTTCAAAGAACTAGGAAGGAAACAAGAGGTGAGGCAATATGGAAGTTAGTACCAACCAACAGAGAATTGTTCATTATGAACTTGGAAGGGAAGAGGAATTTTGGAGCCAGTTTCACATGAACTGAACCCTAAGGAAGACATTCACAGTCAGTAATCAGAAAAACAAACTCTTCTCTAAAACAAAATCTGGGGAACTAATGGACTCTATTTCAAAAGAACGAAAGGATTGTCCAAAAGGTGCAACATAAAGCAATGAGTAAGCAATGCCATTGCTAAAGAGAAACAGGAGGGTCAAGGAAAGGCTGAGCTGGCTCTTGGCAGGAACCCATTTAAGGGCTGAAGTGAGAAGAAAAATTATAGAGGAAATGGAGAAGGCAGAAAATAACAAAATCTGAGCATAAAGTGGAAGGAAAACATTATAAGACATAAATTCAAGGAGGCAAAAAGTAGTTTAGTCTTTTTAGCTCCAAAGGGTAAAAAGAAACAAGAAAAGGGTTTTATAAATACTTCCAGGAAAAGAAATGCTGTGGAGAGAATGGGTCCATTGTCATACAACGCAGGGGACCAAATAATAAGACTTCCGGATAGCTGAAGTATTCCACAGCTATTTCTCTGTATGTTAACATAAAGGATAAGAAGAAGCTGAAATTCATGATTTGGATGAACCGGGACAAAGTGATCAATAAGGGAAAGAGAAGAAATAGCCAAATTCTTCCTTGGTGAAACTGTACTGATGTCAGTGGAGTTACACAAAGGATAAATGTAGCCCCAGTTTTATAAATCACAACAAGACCAAATTACATGCATAGAAAGGATCTAAAGAAACCATAGAACCAATGAAGAGTGTTCTTGAAATTCATGGAGAGCTGATGAAGTACCAGGGTTAGGATAAAAGCAACATGTAGAACAAAGAAATTACATTAGAAAAGGGTCAAAACAAAGAGCCATGAAATTGTTGATCAGCTGTTATATTAGACAAAAACAGAGGATGCAACATGAAAACGCTTGGGAACAACACGATGAGTAGCAGAGGTCCAGAAAGAACACCTCAGAGTAAAACAAACCGGCAACCTGAGAAAATTGCATGTTTGATAGAAAAAAAGGGCACCTAAGTAATATTAAAGTCTAGATAAATTATTTATACAGCATCACAGACATCCACAGAAAAAAATATTGCTTTTGATGACATCCTGCAAAAGGACAGAGACACTGGAAAAAAGCTGGGCCAAATTCTGTTCTCAATGACACCAGTATAAATCTGAAATAAATTCACTGACTGCAGTGGATTTACACCAGCATAAGTGAAAGCAGAATTCAGGCCACTATCTAATTCTTCTTCTTCTTTCTTAGTGCATTGCAGAGCTTGGGAAGGCGGCTGGGCTGACAGCCACAGAAAATGGAATCCTCAACTTGCCCACAGAACAGGAAGCTGCAGTGCAATCTTCTCTGCTCTGCTGTAGAGGGACCACAGCTAGGAGCGAGGAAGTAAATTACTCTCTAAGCATATTCAGCCCTCAGTTTCTCTGCCTTCTAACAGCTTACACTATATATTATGTTCTGGATACCACTACCATATCAAGATATCAGTATGCTGTTTATCATGGATGCCTGATAACAGAAATATTGATTGCACATCCAAAGCATGACATTTGAATTACTTCTGCAGGGCTCACTCTATAGCTCCTAGAACTTACAGGATATATTAACATTGTATAAAATTTGGAGTAGGGCTTGTTACAATAGCTGTAAATCAAAAGACTAACCAACATAGGAATTTGTGTTCCTTGGAATAGTATCTTCATTTCTATTGTATTTAAAACACATACACACCTTGTCAAGGCAGGGATGGGAACATGGGTCCCCCCTCCCCTTTAGATTTGCCAGTCCTCTTTGGCGTCATTGGCTCTGATCAAAATACACATTTTGATCCCAGGGGATTACCTATGAGGTTCATTTCAAGGATTTCTATCCTGAACCTGATTCTTGTTTTGTATGTCTTTCTTGTTGTCTTGATCCACGGGCAGCAGAGCAGGCCTTTTGGGTCCTAAAATATTCAGTACAGCCTGGAGCAACTATTTCCAGAGCAACCCTCTCGGTAGCTCATAAAGGATGAGATACAGTTTTCTTCATGTTTTGCTTCTCACAGGCATTCTTGGAAGTGGGGGAGGGGGAGGGGAGAGGAGGATTAATTGAACCTTTGAGTTGCATGAAAAGCTCTGAGTGGCCTAAAAGTTGCTCTTCCTACTGCACAGAGCCTCCAAGTACCTTTTCCTGTCATGCAGCAGGTGAGAGGTGTGCTACAGAGAAGTCTTGATCAGCATCCAGACACGAAGGACCGGTGAAGCCCCCATGAGGAGAGTGAACGAGAATCCTTTGTTAAGCCATTGCTACTGTGGTGAAATTGCCCTCCGAACTGAGGGATAATTTGCCTGCACAGTATTAACAGAGGGATCCATACTCTTGGAGCCACAGAGAGAGAAGCATGCTTTTGGGCTGCTCCTGACCTGCTGCCCTTAGGTGTGGGATAATCAGAACTCCCTGTCATGGGACAGTGAAAGATTCACAGAAAGTCTCAGCCTTCTAACACCGAACAAGGAATTATATTACAATAAGGGAGAAGAGTCTTATCCTTAAAGCTACTCGGTTTGTGTTTCAGTGCAAAGTTTCTGCCTAGAACAGGGGTCTCCAAACTACAATCCAGGGGGCCAGATCTGGCCCACTGCTTCGATTTGTCCGGCCCTCCCGCTGAGCAGGCACACTGAGCAGGCACATGGAGAAGCTGCCGCTGCCCCCTCCCACCGCCCATGAGCTGCTGCTGGCGGCCCCATGTGCGGAGGGGTGAGTGCCCCCACGACAGTGGCTGGAGGAGCAAAGGGGGAGGGCGTGGCAGCAGCCGGAGGAGCAAAGGGGGGATTTTGCATATATTTGCATATATTGAATTTTTTCACAGTCGTTTCAGCCCACGAAGCCCCTTCAAAAATCTAATATGGCCCTTGTCTCATAAAGTTTGGAGACCCCTGGCCTAGACCCTTCCCCAGCTCCTCCTATCTGATGTCTTTGTGCAGATTTAAAGACACAGCAGGGTATCCTAGGCACAGGGTTCTTCAAGGCTGACCTACAGAGCAGTGTTGCAAGGTACTCACCATCCGCTCCTTGATTTTAAGGGCTTAGGCTTATCTGCCACCACCTTGGCCTCACTGGCAGAGTCTGCTGAAGGGAAAGGGGGCTCTGCTGCAGTGCCTCCCTCAGGAAAACAAAACTATTTGCCAAATGCTAATTTAAATGCTACATAAAAAAAGTCTCCAGAAATTCAAGTTCAGAAATTTAGAGGAGAACCAGTTACTATGAAGTGGCATGACCACAGCACTTTGGAGCCCTAGTCATGGGCCAGGACCCCCTTGTGCTGGGTGCTGTACAAACCCAGAACAAAAAGACAGTCCCTGACCCCAAGAAGCTTAGAACTTCAAAAAGAGCCTATAACTCTATTTCAGGGGAAGAGCTGAACCACCCTTTGCAGCAGTGGAGGAAAAAAGACCCAGGAGGCTCTTCACTGGGCAGGGAGCTCTGCATCAGAGGTGCCCACCAGAAGAATGGAGCTGACTATGAAAAAGTCAGTTGTGTGTTGGCTTTGTCCTTTAAAATTTCCAGTGGCAGTAAAGCAGGGTTTCCGTGGGTTTGATCCCTCAGATTTGCTCGCTCAGGTACAAAATGATCTTCTGGGGGTACATTTCAGATTTGTTCCTCTTCCAGGTCAGCAATGGACTAGCCAATGAGCAAATTTTCCCAATGAGATACTGCTTCTCAAACCTTGTGAAGAATCATATCCTCTTCTTTTATTATCCCTATTGTCCAGAAACATTTCAGCAACTAATCCAATGATCAGATCACAACTGGATTTTATTAATTCACGGCCAGTCTAATATTCCTCAGAAGTTTCCTTGGTCTCAATTTGTCCAAATTGAACTGTCCTTGTGTATCCAAAGTTTCCTTCAATTGCAACTTGATTTGCACATGAGGTTGATAGATCCAGACCTAAAAGAAGCCAGTCACCTAGTTCTACTTGCTACAGCACACTCCTCTCCATTTTCCTTAGATGCTTTTTTGACAGAACATTTAATCTGATTGTAAGTTTTTAAATATATTCTGGCACTTAGATTCTGTGATGATAGGCTCTGTAGGAAAACCCATAGCTAGATCAAATAGATATAGCATTTCCACCTATGGTGTACTGTAACGTTTTAATTTATTGTCTCATTGTTTCCTTATGCTCCCTTTGTCCATCTGTTGTCTCATCTTATGTGAGTGTTTATACAGCAACCTACAACAGTGGGATCCTGGACTATGACTAAGGCTCCTAGGCGCTACTGCTATGCAAATAATAATTACTTATTATCCTAATATACAGATTGGGAAACAGTTGTGACATCATGATGACAAATCAAATCCTTTTCTGCATTTCGTTTCCTCTACATAGTTTTTAAAAAATGAAAAACTCCAGTGTGTTTTTGCAAGTACTGTATTCAAACTACTGCTAGAAACAATGATGCAAATTAATTACTGACCATGTTTCTGTATGGTATATTACTCCATCCTATCATCCTCAAAATAAGGAAATGATAGAGACATGGCGAGATTTGCATTCCACTATAGATCAATTTGCTACAACTGATTTTGCAAGAATTATGTCTTTAAATTTAATGCTCTGAACTATAAGTATTTGTAGCACTTTATTTTGAAAAAGAACTCCTAGTACACTTAAAAATACATTTTTAAAAATAAAACTACTGAGAACAGGTAGCACAAACATATCCCTCTTATATCCTATGTTAACTGGAGAGAGTTAGCAAATCCCATTCATATATTGTTTATGATAGGGAATATTACTGTAATGGAAGTTTGTCACAGTGATGAATGCACGCATCTGTAGTATGTGTGAGTGTGGCTGAACAAATCATATAATTTGTTCCATTCTGAGCATGGATTCACCCCTGAAAGGAAACAGCAGTTACAGAGACACTACAGCCACAATCCTGCACTGCTCAGATGTAGGGTCCACAACAATGGCACTGATATGCCTAGATTGTATTTTGTTGTCGCAAAATGTATATGCCCTAACAGCAATTTCCAACTAACTGGCCAGCATTTCCAGAAATAGCCACTCCATTTTTGGGTACGCCCAATGTCCTTGAATGTTCCAGGTGACAAGTTTAGAGAGGCCAAGTTTTCACTGAAATGATTTTAATTAGTACATGAACAACTTAATGGATGAGTCTGGCTTCAAATATGTTTACCCTACATATTTAGCTGAAAGAAACATCAAAAGCACCTGCTACTGTGGGATTTGTTTTCCAGGAGTTATCAAATACATCATTCATCTCTCAGCAGCTTCAGCATTGAATGCAAGGGTCTTACTGAAGTCTCTTTTGAGAGAGGTAAAGGAACAGCAGCAAAACTCCAGCCTGGCCGATGCTTATGCAAATTAATTATTCCAAATGAAGATGTTCTATACAGGTGGAACCTATGAAGGAACATAGGCATTGCAATGCTGAGCACTGTGGCGCCTAATTTTTAGGTGCCTAGGGAAAAAAAGTCACAGGAACAACACTGCAATCCACAAAGCTGAGTCAGGTGTCTGGCTTCCTATGCAAGGAATGAGGAGAGAGAGACTCCTTAGAATGGGATCCACAAAAGTTAGCACGCTAGGTGGTAAGCTACCTAAGCTAGCCCATGGGAGATGTCAAAAACAGAAGAGGGTGCTAAGCCCTTGTCCCTCTCTTAGAAAGGCACCTAAAGCCAGACTGGAGCAAAGCAACTGGCTCCTGGGTCACCCACCTCCCAGGTGGATGTCTTAACTACCAGGCTACAGAGTCACTCTCTGTCTCTCTCTGGCCCAATGACTGTTTATTTCTCCCCTGTGAAACAGTGAAGTTTGAAGTTGGGCAGTGGCACCGACCCCCCTCCCACACAGATTATGAATGTGATCCAGTCCAGAAGGCAACTTCTTACCATGCCTACCAGCCTGGGTTCCACACATGATGTAGGCGGCCAAATGTTTGTCTTCCCCAGTTTGTGGATCTCTCTGGAGCAGACGTGGGAGACAGACATTCACACGCTTAGAGTGAAGCACCAGTCCACATGCCCAGAGGTAGAAACATAGGCACCTAGGGAACTTTTTACTCTGAAAATGTAAGTGGCAAGTTAGTTTAGGCACCTATAGGATGTGACTGGAGTTTTGTGGATTGCAGTGGAACCATAACTGAGACTTAGATGTAGTACCTCCATGGAGCCCACCCTTCTTGTGCAGCCTTTCATAGAATCATAGAATATCAGAGTTGGAAGGGATCTCGGGAGGTCATCTAGTCCAACCCCATGCTCAAAGCAGGACTAACCCCAACTAAATCATCCCAGCATTTATTAGCTGGCTGTTCTCTCTTCCTATGACGGTTACTGCTACCTTTCCTTTGTCCATTGTAATAATCTCTAGTAATACGATGTTAGTAATTTTAACCCCACGGTTATGTGGTTCTGTCTTTAGCAGCACCATTAGGCATCTGCATGGATTACTATTTGTTTTGACATTGTGTGGTAATTGTGTTTACACACACACACACACACACACACACAATTACCACACAGTGTGTGTGTATATAAACACAATTACTACATGATGTCAAAACAAATACATAATAATCCATTTATAAATATATCCACATATAAGTAGTATATTATATGGTATACTTCAGGTGCCTGGATATGAAGCACAACATTCAATTCAAAGCAAGAAAGTCTTCACTAGATAGTTTGTAGCTGCCAGCACTCATGAAGCTTTATTGTTGTTTGGGACTTTTAACTCTCCAAGCAAATAGAGCATTTTTTACCTTAAATAGTTAAAGCCAGCCCAGCCTGTAAAAACAACCCTGCTCAACAGATCCACTTATGTTAAGATTCAGGGCACTGGTAAGAATGATTTCAGCTCTTTTCATCATCCCTGCAAAACCCAAGTTTCAACACAGCTGAAATTTAAGGAAGGAAAGCAGAGGAAGGAAACTGAGGCAATGAACTGAGAGATCAAATCCTGAATCACAAAAGCTAAAAGTTTCAGTGCACTATAGATAGAGCTAATGACAGGCAGCAGAGCCAGTGGCATTTAAAAAGCAAACCATTTCCAGCATTGCTGACAGGGACAGAGGAACTGCAGTGCCAGAACAGTGGTGCATCATTCAGGTACCCTACCAACATGGGCAGGGCGATTCCCCACTCACTAAGAGTGTCTGTTTGTGGAAGGAAAGGAATGGGGTTGCAGAGAGAGAGAAGGTGACACTACATCCAAAAGAATCGTAGTTCTACAATCTTTCATTAAAACATCTACCAAAGGATATAAAATGTGATCAGTCTCTTTTCAACTCTGCCAAATAATATAAAAATCCCCACTGTATTGATACTCTAGGGCAGATCAATAGCCCAGTGGGATTTCCTAGTAACAGAGACATCACACAATGAAGCATTCTAGGGCATCGCAGTACAGCAGGAACCTGCTGGTGCAATTTTGGGAAACTTCAAAAAGGAAAAAAATAGTATATTTCAAAAGAAAAATGTATGTGCTAAATACCCCTCTACCTGTTCTATCTGGGGTAATCACCTCACTGCCGTAGGGCAACTCAATTTTCAAATGACTTTGCAAGTCACCTTTAAGAATTTGCCATTTATTTCCACACTTTCTTTCTATTTCTGAGCCATTCTTTAATCTATGATAGGACTGTACATTGCACCCTGGGTTTCCAAGTTTCCTTGGTATCAGGTTATGAAACACAGTGAGAGTAGCTATCAGTATTTTTCCATATGTATGTTTGTGAATTTTTCAAATTGTTCAAAATGTCAGAAGTCTGAACTGGTTGGGTTTTTTTGTCTGTTTGGTTTTTTTTAGAGGTGGGGAAGAGGGGAAATACACTACCTAGATCTAACTCAAAGTAAATGCCTTTTTCTGTCAGGCGCCTGTCCTGTGGGTGATATGCAGAGAATGCCAGAGTCTACCAGCAGCATGACTTCTAATTCATAACAAATGGAAAACTAGAATGTATGGAATGGGGTTGCTTGTGTCTATGTGCAATAATTAGTAACATGCTGCATAATGTGTGGTATGTGACACTAAGTTTGGCCGACTCCCGCTCAGTAAAACTTGGAGTAGGGTTAGACTTTCTGAAGCAATATGGGGTTTTCATTTAAACAGTTTATTAAAAAGATGTATTATGGAAACGGTCAAAAAACTAAAGACAGGCCAATCTGGATGGTATATTAGGCCAAATAACTAAACCCAGATGCTAAGTGTCAAACCTCATGATCCACATTTAAGGAAAAAACCTCACATGGAAAAAAGACTTAAGAGAAATAACTCACTGGCAGTCTGGGAGAATATACCATGAAGCTTAAAACACTGTTCCATGGTGTAAGGAAATTTAGTTTAAATGCATGTAATGGGCTATCTCAGGGATTGACAACCTTTGGCATGCCGCCCATCAGGGAAATCTGCTGGCTGGCTGAGATGGTTTGTCTACCTGTAGTATCCACAAGTTTGGCCGACTGCAGCTCCCACTGGCCACAGTTCACCATTCACCGGGCCAAGGGATGTGCTGGCCGCCATTTCCCACAGCCCCCATTGGCCTGGATCGGCAAACTGCTGCCAGTGGGAGCTGCAAACGGCCAAACCTGTGGATACTACAGGTAGACAAACCATCCCAGCCAGCCAGCGGATTTCCCTAATGGGCCACGTGCCAAAGGTTGCCAGTCCTTGAGCTATATTCTGGAGAAGAATACAAATGGTTTCTCAGAGAAATTATATCAGGGAAAAGAAGACTTCGACAAAGCCAGGGTTCCTCAGGAGAAACACCACATATCTTATTTGATTCAGAAACTTTATGACTTTTACCCATTACAATATATTGAGCCTGAGTGCATTGTCTGTCAATTTCACCTACCCTCTTTCAGATGTCACCTTCACTTGTCAGTTTCACCTCCATTATTTTGATGTCATAGACAGTGAAGAATATTGGCTAGGAGGGTTAATTCCATCTTTGAAAACAGTCTTTCAAATGCAGCTATGTCTAACAATTGCTTATTTTTATGTGGTAGATGCATGGGAAAACACAAAACTGGATGGATTTGTTAACCTTTCTGGGCACCTTATAAAAGTGACCTTCTTCTACCACATATTTATAAAAGGAGTTGGTTGAGCATTGTAAAATGGAGTGGTTTCTATTTCTGTGGGCAAGTATACTAATGTTCATGCAGTTCATTAAATATATAAGTGACAAAGAGTCCTGTGGCACCTTAAAGACTAACTCAGTTAGTCTTTAAGGTGCCACAGGACTCTTTGTCACTTCTGCA